>JABJVR010005257.1:0-13741 GCA_025773905.1 Chitala chitala | reverse complement strand
GACCCAAGGTGGGAATTGAACCCCAGGCCTGGAGGTGCGCGGCGACAGTGCTAACCACCACGCCACCATGCCGCCCATTCAAAATTCACGGTATTTGAAAATAAGGTTTATTATAATTTAAAACTAAAGGTCAGTATTTTGAAAATGTTTCATTTATCTGAATGGGTGGAGTATCAGGCTGGGAAGCAGAAGTCTCCTGGTTCAAATTCTGGCCCAGTTGTCAAGTGGGACCTTGAGCAAGACACTCAGTGCTAGCTCCCCGGGTGCCACATGGGGCTGGCTGCCCACTGCTCCCCCCTCTGAATCTAATGTAAATATGAATATGAAATTATCTACACGATATAACTTTCTTAAGATGTGCAGTTCATATACATATATGTAAACTAAATAATACATTTGCAAGGTGTAATACCAAAAAATAATTGAAAAATCAATGATGTTTTGTATTTAATAATGTAAATCATCATTAACTGGATACCATAATTTTTGTCAGCATAATTTGTTTTTAAATTTTGATGTAATTTTACTTCTGTCAAACTGCACTAATACAGAATACAACCATTAAAAAGCATGGGTTTCATTAACACTTCATTATTTATTTATTTTTTATAATTCACCTTTATCTTCAAAAGGAACTTGAAAGATTGTTTTGACTCATTTGCACTAGTTTGCTCCCTCTTGTGGATGGTGCTTGAATGTCAGATTCCTTGTTCACACGTCAGCTGGGACCTCCTGGATTGTCACGACTGTTACACATTTTTGACAGCTCTGTTGTTCAGTCCTCTCATAGATATGACATTGCACTGGTGTTTTAGTCTCTGATTAAATGTACTATAATTAGTATGTAAACACCCACCTGACAAATTCTAGGAAAGACCCCAAGAAGTGCCAGTCAAGGGCTTGTGAACTGTGCCTGGTCCTCCGCAGTACCTTGGGCTCTCAGTCCCACACTAATATAATTGGCTCATGAGGACCATACAAGAAAGCATGCATGAATATTAAAGTCTATGAAAAGCAGGCCAAGATTTCCTTCCCACTTGGCACTGTGTAGCCCAGACATCTGTGTCTTTGTACACACGATCCTGAGTACCCAGGTACCTCCACCATAGACTCCTTTCACACTAGTGTGTCGATACACTAGAGCCCTGTGACTGGGCTCTGATTACTAAAAGGCGCTCACCTTTTCTGAAGCCCAAAGTGAGGGCCTTCTGTTTGTGACCCAGGCTCCCAGACTATGACTGAGCAGGCTGACATACTGCAGCTGGCTGAAGACCTCCGCTTGGCCCTGGATTCTCAATCTAGCGTGGAGCTCCGAAGTGCCCTGAGGAAGCGGGTCCCCGATGGCACAGCCCGGAGCCTTATGGATTGGCTGCATACAGGAAAGGTGAGATGCACTACAATGGATTTCCCAGAGTGCATCTGCTGCCCTTGCCTGAGCAGTCATTAGCACTACTTATCCCCACTGAAGCTGCTTTAGATACCTAGCTAGAGTGTCATTCATAGGCCTGTCTACAGAAGGATTGTGGGTAAAATTGTCTACATTGGACACTGTGTTCCAGAGAAATGATGCAGTGACTAGACATGGCTGTGGGTGATGTGAATGTGTAAGCTCTCTCAGATTGTTGGCACAGTGCAGAAACAGCATCTTTTTGACAAAAAAATAAAATAAAAATCTGTGGAAATGTGTGTTGAAACAAGAATCTTATATGCATTTATATATTATGTGTGTCTCAATACATGCACAATAACTGTGAATTTATGTATATGCATTGCACATGATTTTACATCACATTATTGTACAGTACATTACATATCCATACATTTGTTATAGCATATCCTGCAGGGCTTTCCTCAACACCAGATGATTACAACAGAACAGTCAGAACATGATTCCCATACTTTTCTTTTTAGTATAGTACAGTGTTGGCCTTGGCAGTAAGCCTTTACAGATGGTGCGTGAGCTCATTTCAGGACAACAGCCACTAGTTTCTTCTGGTCCACCCTCGTACTGCTCGCAAGCGTTGATGACCCATATGTTTACATCACTCTGTGAAACAGGGAGCTAGAGCTAATGAGTTCCATCTTATGTTTACGGGGAGGATGAAAAACAGCTCCTCCCCTGCCTGGCACATGTCTCAAAGGAGAGCGTACACCTCAGCATGAGTTGATCGCAGCAGACGGCCGCAGACAGCCCTAATGAAGCCTACTCCCTAACGAAGGAGTGAGAGTTCAGCAGGTGGCCTGACTTGCATTCCAGAGCTCATCTCTGGGCCAGTGGATTTTACAGTGTCTGTCTCATGCTTGAGTAGGGCAGGGCAGGGCAGAGCAGGGCAAGGCAGGGTAGGGCCTGTCCTCACCACTGTGCTGCCTGCCTAGGGCTACTCTTTTCTGGGACTGTTACAGCAGCATTGGGCTGTTAGAATGGAAGCTCACACTTTTACAAATATATCACTTGGCTGAGAAATATATCTGTGGCCTTCTCCACCCTCGCTTCATTCATCCAGAATTAAATCAGATTTTTTTTTCCAAAACACTATAGCTTTATTTAAACGTCTATTTTTTCCAATTAAAAAAATACAATTTAGTGGCTTTTACACAGCAACAAAAGAGCTACTGTTCCTTTGAGAATTCCAGTCCCACGCTGAGTAAGTATGTGGAACTGCCTGATGTGAATAGCTTTGCTACTACACTAAGCCAAGGGAGTGCTGTTTTAGGCAGTATTCTGTGGCCGTGCCGTTAGATGAGGTAGGAGCGTCGTTTCACAGGCTTTGTCTGTGTGGCTTTAGGGAAGAACAGCACAGCACACAAAAACACATAAAACAGTACTATGGAGTCTTAAGCAATGCAAAGACTTTGGCAGGGAACAGCGTTCAGCATCAAGAGTCTACAAATTTTATTTATTGGTTGTTGGCTTTTGGAATCATGATAGCTTTAACTGTGGAAGATTTCTAGAGTAAATTAAGAAATTGATGCCGCAGTGAAGATGTAGAGAAGTTGTAGCCATGTGAGAGGTTACAGTGGGTGAGGTGACTTTTCTTGCAGTACTGTTTTTTTCTGTGTATCAGTTCTTTGTATAACATAACAGTGACAAGTTACAGCTGATGTAAACTGGTTGCTATGTTGTGGGGTATTTGAGCTGTAGTGGGTGACATGCCTCCTTGTCCTGAACATTTTGTGTGTGTTCCTCCAAAATTGTTGGAAAACTAGGTGTCTGGAAGCATAACGGAAATTCCAGCTTGTGGGTAGTCCCACATAAGCAGATCGGGTCTCTGTTTAAATTAAATGTGTCAATCCTGACTTCTGAAATAAGCCATTGAGCATCACTTGCAAAGCTCTCAGATGTCATTGTTGTTTTTATTTCAGAAAAGTGCAACGAGAAAAGTTTTCCTCACTTCAAATATGAAGTATTCATTGGCGTGTAAATACAATTTTACTTAATTAGTGTAAAACCTGAGAGTAAACTCAACACACCCACAGATGCCTTTGCTCCACTTTGTACATCCTGACACACGCACACGCATTCTGTCAAGCTGGAGTGCTGCCTCCCTTACTGTCCACTCTAAACCCTTGTATCCATGCAGACCAACCTTTGCTCCTCAGTGACCAATGAGAGCTGTCAGGAATGCCTGTCACGTCTAGAGAGTGAAAAGGAGTCACTGATCCTCCAGGTGAGTGTGTGTGTGTGTGTGTGTGAAGGGCTGGGGTGGAGGTTTATTTTAGGTAAGTGCATCATAGGTGGGAGAGCATCACTCTGGCTTCTTTGCACTAAATGAATGCAGTTCAATGTACAGCTGTGGTAGTAGAACCTACATTAAGATGTTTTCCATTAGACCTGTGGTCACTCTACCACAGAGCTACTCTGACCCTCTCAGGAAGAGAGGAACGTGTCTGTCTACATATCAGGTGCTAAGTTAACCCCTTCATTCAACATAAGAGTTAAATAGAAAATGATGGCATGATTGGCTAAGGTCAACCCAACCAAGGTTGTCATTGGAGCTCTGGTTTCTCTTTGTAATGAAGTCCGCTGCTCTGTCTTTCAGTAATGTATGAGCAGACGGTTTCTTGTGTGAGGAGTGCAGGTGAGTGTGTCCTTCTCTCCTTGTAGGTAAGTGTGCTCACCGACCAGGTGGAAGCCCAGGGAGAGAAGATCCGGGACTTGGAAAGCTCCCTGGATGTCCACCGCCGCAAGCTCACCACTGCAGAGAAGCTGCTGCAGCAGGTAGTCAGCTAGCAGTGACCTACAGAGCTTCATAAAGTACTGCATCAGAGACAATGTCAAGCTTAAGAATTTTTATTTTTAGTTTTCTGTAACCTAATAATGGTGGTTTGATACTACTTTTTAAATTTGTGCGTGCATGCACGTGCTTGTGTGTGTGCACACTCCCTGTAGGAGATGATCGGTCGGACTTCGGTGGAGTCACAGAAGTTGGAGCTCATGGAAGAAGTTTCGTACCTGAAAATGAAGCTAGAGGGTACAGAGGAGGATCAGAGCTGCAGTCGTAACAAGCAGAAGCAGGCTGAGGTGTGAAGGCAGATGGATTTGTGGGGGATAGGGAGCCCTGAGTGATGCTGATATCTTAGACATGGCCAAGTCCTCAAATTTGCATTGTTGGGATTCCAAACTGAGCTGTAGTTAAAGAGCTGAGGATTTTCCCTGTGACCCTGGGTTCAAGTGTTGCTATGGCATAACCTTGTGTGTGCACAAGGGTGCATGAGCAAAATAATTCTAATAAGTGCTTAAAGGTTTAGTGTTAGGGAGGGGAGCCTCCAAAGCAGAACACCAAAGGGGGCACTGCTTTTATATTACCTTGTTTGTAGGAGTGTGTTTGGTAAATGAGTTAGTCAATAGAACAGCGACCCCATGTGACAGAAATTGGTACATATTATGTAATGGAGTTTTTAGCCTTTCATCTTCAATGGTGTATTACATAATGTATGTAGTAAATTGTAGATAGCATTTGAACCTTTAAATCCCTCATTTTATTATATGATGCTAACAGAGATTATATTATTTTTGTCTCTGCCAGTAAATCTCAGATCACAGAAAGAAATGATAAAGAACAAGTCAGAATGAACAACGTCTGAAATCATAGCTAACGGAAGTTTGTAATGAAGTGAAAAGGAAAACAGTTCTTCTTCAAGTCACCTGTTTTAAGTGCAGGGAGAAATCTTTGTGATTTATTCAGCATGTAGTCTCATCTGACATCTTTAGTACGTTCTACCAGACAGGGTAATGGTGCTGTTACCCTTTAATATTGTCAGGCCTTGCTGAAGCAGCTGTGCATTTTAGAGGATAAAGTGAACAAGCTGGAGTGTGACAAGTCTAAATATGAAAGGAAGCTAAGGGCAACAAAGGTAGGAGAAACTTTGATTTTTCTAACCCGAAACTCTTGACCTGTTTTTAACCTGAAACTCTTGGCCAATTTTGCTTCTGGCATTCGAGTTTTCATTTACAACTCTCCAGGGAACTAATAACCTTATTTTTATGCTGCCTTGAATATAATCATTGTTACTCAAAAAAGTTTAGCTTTACAGGTTAACTCCTGTTATTTTCCCTTAAGCATCCCTCCAGCTGCATTCTCTGAATCCTCTGTTTTGTTCTGAGTTAAATATGGGTCCTCTTTTACATCCTCTCTGCTCACACTGCACTGTCTGACTCCTCCAACTCTCTGTTTTACACTGCCTAAATGTCTTTCAGAAGTCATTAATGATCTCTCAAGCCTGCCTTACAGCAAAACGCAGGCAGGTAGAAAGGTAGCTTTTGCGCAAGAACTTCAGGCCCTAGCAGGGGTCCTCCTCTGCACCTACCTGTTCCACCTATCCTCTCATCCTTCCAACCAGGTTTCTCAGTCCTGTTGCCATGGAAACTCATGCATTCAACTGAAAGAACCTCAATATTCTCGGTCCGCTTTGCCTTGTGAGGACATTGATTATTGATGAGGAGTGGTACAGTGGTGGTGCTGCCACCGATGTAAACAGTACATCTATTTATGGATCTCTATTTTATTTTGTAGTACCAGTGCCCTTTATCTCAAAAACATATAATTTCTACATTCTGATTTATGTATAAATGTCCAGTAATTAATATTGGTTTTGGATACGTTGGAAATGGCCTTGCTCTAGCTGGACTAATACTGAATGGCTCCACAGACAGAGGTGGGCAGCCTGCAGAAACTGCTGCAAGCAAAGGACGCTGAGATCGAGAGTCTAAAGAGGCAGCTGCTATCCAAGAGCTCCAAGACTAGGGATGCCACAGGAACAGGTGAGGCCTGAGGCTGCTTAATCTGGTCACCAGCGTGCCCTCAATTACCAGCATATTTCTCCTGTCACTCATCTCTCTCATAGCCATGGGCCTCTGATCCCACTTCACAGCTGTAGAGCTACTGTGTGTGAACTTGGGATGTGAATTTCTAAACTTTCTGAGTCCGAAGGCCAGCCATGATCAGTAGCAGTGTATTGTGGGTACTGCAAGGTTTTGGTTGCATATACTGCTCTATCAGTGTACATAACAGAGGCGTAGCTACTGTATGTGCTCAGTTATCTTCTGTTTAACAGACATCTCTTTCCAGATGAGGAGTATGAAAAGATGAGGAAAGGGATGGTGGCACTGTTAGCTGCAAATGAGAAAAAGGTGCTTTTTCTTTTTTTCTTAGACGGACTTAATGGTAAAAGACTAATAGTGTGAAGGTGTCTCATTTCCAGCTGTTCTGCATGCTACTCTTTGGCTGTGATTCAGCTGCTTGCAGTCGTGACTACACCTAAATGATAATCTAGTCATTTCCCAAATATTTTTCTCCCCTTCTCTTTCAGTCAATCAAATGTCCCTTACCTGCTAACAATGATTTTCAGCTGCATTGTTTTGAAGTACTAAAAAGCTTAATGGTGCATATGTGATGTAAGTATTATTACCAGTGAGAAGCCAAAGTCATTGTTCTTGTCCTTGTGAACTTGGAGTAAGCATGACCGCACTGCATCATGGCAGGATCACCGTATAGAAGAGCTGACATCACTTCTCCGCAAGTACAACAAGATTAAAGAAATAGTGGCTGTTGCCCAAGGTATGTAGGTCTCCCTAACTGAGTTATACTCCTGCAGACACAAGAATTAACAATGAATTTTGGCATGAAAGAAAATTGTCATCTGAATGAATACAACTGTACAGTACCCTGATATGTTTCATATATCCTTTTTTCTCAAACTTGTTCGGGGTCAGCTGACAGTGCCCAGATTGGCAGCAGTGAGGAGGACTTGAGTGGGAGCATGAGGAGGAAGAAGCTCCACCTCTCAGATGTTGGAGTATCTGCTTTTGTATGTGTGCTAACCTACATGGCTTGTTCAGCCTGACTCATCATTCACTTCACTTCTTCAGGATCTAATATGACCCACATGAGTCATTCAGTGATCATCATGACTCACACAATTTGTTAAGGTGTGATGACTAACACTCCTTTGTCCTGCTTCCAGCAGTGGCCCACCAGCTCTTCATCTGTCCGAGTCTCCTCTCCATCAGAGCAAAAAGATCTGAGCTTCAGGTAAGCACAGCTGTAAACCACTGAGGTGTGTGTGTGTGTGTGTGTGTGTGTGTGTGTGTGTGTGTGTGTGTGTCTGTGTCCTGGACAGTGTCTGATGATAACACAGCCTTCTGTGACAACTGCAGGAACTCTCCATTATCATCTGTCAATGTGAGTCTTCAGAATGGACAGTGGTAAGTATGCTGTGCATTGCTATGAAAAAGTAAATAAACCCCTACAAATGTTGTTTGTAAAATATTTGGACAAAGAGACATTTTACCTTTATTTGAATTCTGATAGGGGTAATTCAACTGAAATGTAAGTTTTCTCTGTGGGGAAAAGTACGTTCATGCATTTAGTGTCTGCTATTGCCTTTGGCAGAAAAAATCTCTTGTAGGCGTCTTGTAACTATCAGTTTGTTACATTGACTTTAAGATTTTTATCCCCAATCCTCCATGCAGACTTCCATAGACTGTGTGATGGTGGAGGGATTTTCTTGCATGTACAGCCCTCTTCAGGTGCCCCACAGCATTTCATTTGGGTTAAGATCTACACATTGATTCAGCCATTCCATGACAATAGTGATATTTTATTATCATTATCATCCACATGAGGTTCAGCTTCAACTTTTGGACAGTTGTCTGCTTAACCACTCTGTGGTATGATGCTGAACTCTGTGTAGACGCTATGATGGTAAATCAGCCCCAAACCACAATGCCCCCATCACCAAGCTTCACAGCTGGCACACTGACTTTTTTTTTCAAATGCAGCGATTTTTATGCCAAACATGACATGCATAATTGTGTTCCGTTCCTCCTTTGGGTTTATCACTCCAGAGCACATTTTCCAGAGGTCTTGCACCTTGGGTTGGTTCTTTTTTGATAGCGGGGCTTCTTCCTAGCTGACCTCCCATGTAGAACAAATTAGCATAGTCTCATCCTTGTAGTTGCACTTTCACATTGATTACAGCAAGAGCTGCCTGTAGCTCCCATGATGACACCCTGGGAGTTTTTCAGACTTCCTCACATCGTGCCATTTTGGTGGGACACCCTGGCATAGACATATCGCCAGGGGTCAGAAATCTTCTCAATTTGTAGATTAAGTTCACTGGTTGATTTCAAACACTTTGGATATGGCTTTTAACTCCTTCCTAAACCTATAAGCATGAATAATCTTCCTTCTGAGGGCTTCAGGCAGATCTTTTCATCTTGGAATGATGGAACCATGTACCTTAATAGCTTTGGCTACACCAGATGAGCTGTTTGAGACTTTTATATAAGGTGTAACTCTCTCTAATCACAATTTATTCATTTGCATCTTATTTGGTATATCTGACTTTAACTTTGGGGTTATTAGATTATTTAGATGTAGTGAAAAATTTCGGGGTGCACTAGCATTATTGTCACTAGACAATAGTGACACAATAGTAGCACAGAGACATACCGCTGTGCGAGTGTAGTAAGACACCTCCCTGTTAATGTGGACATATTGGCACAACACGTTGACATAGTACACAAAAGTGTGAGCCAGAGTTATGGTCTTATTACTGAGTACCACCTGGACAATGAAATAAGATTTTTTTAGATAGAAAAAATCACCAATGGTGTGCGTGAATGAAAGAAACACGGTCTTACCATTTTATTATTGTATTTCTTGTCTTCTCTTTGTATTAACTAATTTACATTTTCACTTTCCAGGGTACAACCAAGGATGTTGTCGAGTAGCTTGAATGAGCTCCAGACTGAATCGTCACAGAAGGTTGGGGGATTTTTTTCTATCATTAATTTACCAGAATTTTTAATGCCAAAACACATGATCACAAACAAAAACAGATATTTATTTATTCCACTATAGGTAACAGCAGCTATTTTAATTGTCAAGATACGCTATGTGCTGTACATCTTAGTGTACTTATTGGTTTCAAAACTTTTATAAGTCATCTTAAAGCATGTACAGTTAAGTTGATGTATTTTTATGTACTTACATTTAGCAATCTAATTTGTTATAATAGTTATAGGCTCTTAATTCTACAATAAGAATGAGCTTATGGCTGACAGTGTCTATAGAGACTCCAGCCTCATATTGGCACAGCCCACAGACTGAGAGGAGCCCATGCCACTTGTTCGCTGCTGTGCCATGAGTCATACCAGACCTACAAGTTCACCTTCAGTGCCATCGCCAACTCATCCCATTATATTTCCAGAATATTTTAAAGAGAAATTTCTACACACAGTGCTTACATTTTTGCAGATCTACTGCCACAGGACATTGTCAGTGCTACTGTCTGTTTTGACAGAACCACGATTCGGGATGTCACAGGTGTCGTACGTTACCTGGACGGCTCTCCCAGACAGACGGCCATGGAAACGAGGGGGAGAGCACAGCCTTGCACCTAAATCTGAAGAATCAAAGTGCAGATGGTCAGTGTGCTCTGTGAAGTATGAAATTCCTGGTACCAATCTGCATTACAAAAGTGCTGCCATCTCAGATGAACGTTGAACTTAAGCAGTACATTGAAACAGAGGACCATTGCCACATCATTTCAAAACTTTTTCCAGAAAGCTGACTGCCGTTTCCCTGAAAACTGAGCCACACCATAATCTTTCAGTGTCTCCTTTGCTTTCTTTGTATGTGCCTGGTACTAAACTCCCTGCCTACTCAAATCCACAGTGAAGAGACACAATAACAGTAGCCTCAAGGATTTTCTGCCTACAGCTACATTCATTCCTGTCTCACAGCAACCACCCCCTCCCTCCTTTGAGTACATCATGCTGGTGTAGGCGTTTTCATTTCCAAATGCTACCATAAGAGGGCACTTTTGTGCTAATGAAAAGTTAATAAAACACCATGGGTTGTTTGGCCTTTTAGCTGCTGAATTGAGTGTGTTTTCACAAAATGAACTTGTCTGGGTTGCTATTTCCAATTTTTAAGCTCTGCTTTAAGGCAGTTTAAGTGTGCAGTTGTGTATGACTGATATGTTACAAGAAAATTCCCTAACAAAGTGCAAGCTGTAAGGATCTACAGCATTTGGGTGTTGCCTGTGGTTTTTCTGGTTATAGGAACAAATGAGGGGTTGGATGATGTGACCTCTGACCTGTCACCCGTGTCATCTGGGCTTGACTCTGGACGACAGTCTCCTGTGGACAATACCTCTCGCCTGAAGAAGTTTTGGGGAAGGTAACTGTGTAACTGACTGTTCTGACTAGGACCAGTGGTTTTTGTCAAGTCAATTTCCATGGTTCCTGTACTCTGTGCTGTAGGCTGAGAAGGACCCAGTCCGGCAGCCTACCTGCCAATGATCTGGAACCATCTCAGTTCCACAGGGGAGGACTGCGTGCCACAGCTGGCCCGAGGCTGGTTGGAGCTGAGAATTCTTCCTGGTACCTCTTATGTCTTCATAGTATAGCATGTGAAATGTCATCAGGGATGCTAAGGTCAGTTGTTTTGGAGTCTTACATTTTTCAACACTGCCAGGGACAAGGACCTGCCATTTGCCAACTGGACACCAGAACAAGTTTGTGAATGGCTGGAAGAAGTGGGCCTGAGCCAGTACAGAATCATGGCTAGTCACTGGGTTCAAAGTGGCCAGACACTGCTTTTTGCAGCACCCCATGACCTGGAGAAGGTATGAGATTAGTGTTAGGACACCATGTATGTTTGTTTGTGTGTAATGTCAATAATGTTTAACAATTATGCAGCATGGATTGTTCAAGAGCATATGGGTGTGTTTTGTACAGTAATCTGTCAGGTGAAAAAAAACTGTCAGAAAGAGCCATGATGTGCATAGACATGACTATGTGTTCTTTTGTGTGTATGAGTTAAAGAACAGACATACCAAATGTGTTGTGTTTTAATGTAGGAGTTGGGCCTCAAACACCCTCTACACAGGAAGAAGTTACAGTTGGCTCTGCAGTCCCTTAGCAGCTCTGTGACTGAGAGGTCATCTCACCTGGACCACATGTGGGTAACACGTATGTATCCTTCATCTTTACTGCCCCTGAGGCAGCCCATCAGTCTGCTGAGTTTTGAAAGACAAAGAGACAAATTCCACTGTTGACTGGAATTTACAGGTTGGCTGGATGATATTGGGTTACCTCAGTACAAGGACCAGTTCACAGAGGCCAGAGTGGATGGCAGGATGCTACAGTATTTGACTGTGGTAAGACATGCCTCTTTGCCCGATGTTTGGGTCACATGTGGTTAATACCTCTTTGCGCCAAATGTGATCCAACTAATGTGATAGCACTAAGGATTAACTTTTTCCGTGTTGCCATAGAGGCCTGACTCCAGATGACTTTGTTATCCCAGAATGATCTCCTGTTCCTGAAAGTGACCAGCCAGCTACATCATCTGAGCATCAGGTGTGCAATCTATGTGCTGCACGCCAACAAGTTTGATCCCCACTGTCTGAGCCGTCGACCGGGGGATGAGGTGAGATGCAGAGAGGCACTCTGTATGTGCCACTTACACACTGTGTGTGTGTGTTTATAAAAGAGGGAGAAAGACACAGGGAGTCACATGTTTGTGTCACAAATGTATAGATCCAGACCTTCCCGTCAGAGGTGGCAAAGTGGTCCAACCACCGTGTGATGGAGTGGCTCCGGTCCGTGGACCTGGCTGAATATGCGCCTAACCTGAGGGGCAGCGGTGTGCATGGTGGCCTCATTGTAAGTGTCTTCTCCTGGTGATGGACGGAGCATGGGCTGTTAGTACCTCTTACAGTCACACCATTGTGGCTTTTGTGCTTGCACTCAGAAAATGACACTCGTGGTACAGTAACATTCAGGAGGCACAATGACTGCTGCACTCATTCTAAGAGTGTAAACGGTGACGGTCATGCTCTAATTAAGGACATAGTGCTGGCTGTTACTGTTAAACTGTGGCACTACTTGCAGATCTTGGAGCCGCGGTTCAACTCCGACACGCTGGCAGTGCTGCTCAACATCCCTCCTCAAAAAACCCTGCTGCGGCGCCACCTGGCCACCAGCTTCTCCAGCCTCATTGGGCCCCATGCACAGCGTCAGAAGATGGAGTTCCTAGAAGGCTCCAGCAGTGCTCCTCTAACTGCCACCTCCAAAGTCCGAGTAAGAGCCTCCATCCCAGGGAACGCTGGGATTTCGCCCCTCATTACCGTGCTTCCCAGTGAAATCACATTGTTTGTCTTTGATGTAGAGCGGCTTACCTCAATTTCTTTTCTAAAGTCCATTTGTAATAAAGTGCAAAGCATGACACAATGAAAAATTTGATATGTTCTGATATGATCCTTTCACTGTTAAATAAAATAATAATGACAGCTATGATCCAGTTGGTAAAGGGCAATGTCAATTTCAGCCCAAGAAGGTCGGCTTACCCAACTTTGGTAATATAAGGAAGAAGAAGCTGGAGGAGAGTACTGAGTACATCTGCCCTGTGGAGACCCCAGCAATGGTGATGAACGGGGACCCTAGGTGCCAAAGCCCCCTCCTGGATGGGGGCAGAGAAAGAACAGAGCAGGTGGGCACTGAGAGAAGAAATGATAACCAGCATTTCTGATAGTCCTTCCACAGCTGTATGGGAAATATCAGTGTTTCCAACAGACTCCATTCAGGGTGTCGAACAACCTGTATTATGTCCACCGTAGCAGTAGCAGAAACACCAGCATCTCTAACAAGGTCTACTTCAACAGAATAATGACTTTTATATCTGTACCACAAAAGTACCAGTAGTACTAGTATCAATACCAGTTCTGGCTTTAGCTGTATGTTTAGCTTTATAATTGCTACCACAGCTGTACCAGTAACACCAGTATCTCTAGCACACCAGTAAAAGGATAGTGTTGTTGACACTATCTTATGGCTGAACTGTGGTTTTGCCTTTTTCTTTGGAGTGTAACCAGCTATGTTATGAAATAGCTCAAAGCTACATTTACCATTTAAGTATATCTGTAAAACTGTATAACAATATGTGAAACCCAGTATATGCACATTACCAGATTGCCACATTATTGTAACGATTCCCCAGAACATAGGCACAGAGGCAAGGGTAGAGCCTATTGTGCGAAGGGTACTTTTAATATAATGAACGAGGGCAAGGTATACAAGGGCATGAACTAGGTACAAACAAGGATAACAGGGCCAGAGTCAACACACAACAGCGCTACAAGGAACCATTACATTAACAACAGACAACTAGACTAAGACAAGAGGGAGGTATATATAGGGAACAATGCACACAGGGATCAACAAGGTAAG
>JABJVR010005256.1:0-13743 GCA_025773905.1 Chitala chitala | reverse complement strand
CCCTAGCTCCGGCCCCTCTCCTGGTCCTAACCCTAACCCTAGCTCCGGCCCCTCTCCTGGTCCTAACCCTAACCCTAACTCCAGCCCCTCTCCTAGTCCTAACCCTAACCCTAGCTCCGGCCCCTCTCCTGGTCCTAACCCTAACCCTAGCTCCAGCCCCTCTTCTGGTCCTAACCCTAACCCTAGCTCCAGCCCCCCACACTAAAATCTGAAAAGTGCCTTTCTGAAAGGCTACCAGGGATTTTTATAATTTGCAAGCCCTGCCTTAGGTGCACAATTTTCATTGCTCTCTCGCTATCTGTTTCTCATAGCTGGGCTTCATTTGCAGAGAAATGCCAGTGACCACCAGACAGCTTAAAAATCCAATGAATGCCTCTCTGTCAGAAAAAAAAATATTTTACTCTGGTTTATAACATTTTTATGTTTTCCTCAGCCATTAAGAGAGTTCAGAACGTGCCCATTGTTCTCTATATAGGGTGTTGTAGCTGTGTGTGAGGCCTCAGCACGTCTCCACTGACCAGACCCTGAGCCTGGGTGACACACAGCTCTTCGGCCCCTGATCACACACTCATACCGTGACCGCTGCTGTGGCTTCAGGAAGCAGCAGTGAAGTAAGTCCCTTGCCTTATGACCCAATAGAGGCATCTTATATTCTGTGCAAACCGAAGTAATTGATTTCTGCTCTGCTGCTGAACTGCTGCGTGCCATCACTTTGGCAAGCTACTATACAGCACCCTAGTGACCCATCTCAGCCCAGAGGCCACTAATAATGCCTGAACCATACCAGGGCAGGACAAAGCAATGCTGGCCTTAACATCTTGGGGTATTATAAAAACTCAAGGCTAAGACATTTTCCCCATCCGTCTGCGGGGAGGAGCATTTCACATTGAAAAGAAAGCTCCTTCTGTTAATCATGGCTATAATCTAAGTGGTAGTGAAGTTGATCGGTGTCTTCCTCAGCCTCTGACACTTCCAAAGAACCAGCAGCATGACCATGTGAGCCTGTCAGACCTCCCTTTTTCAATTAAGCTTCAGACATGACCCCAAAAGTTTAGACTGTCCAGGAGGTGTTCAGGAAGTACGTGCTGCCAGCTACCAAAAATGACTGCTGTTTGTTCATTCTTCTTTGTCTGAACTGGTTGTCACACACCTGGGCTTCAGAGAACGTGTTTCAGAGAACTTCACAGGCAGCTCTGTGACTGACTGCATCTTTACCCGCATTCTCTGCTGTGTTGTCACCCAACTCCTCATTGGAGACCCAAATTTCTGCGACAAACGCCCCCACTCACATACCCCTTAAAGGCTACAGATGTAATGCAGCCCAGCGTTAAATAGGCTCTTCTGCAGTTCATCCATTTTTATGAGTGAGTCGTAAAAGCCGTGTTATAAAGCAAATTTGCAGCATAACTCTTCCTTAAGGCGGCATATAACAGAGACATAGAAACTGAAAGTAAAAGAGCACATAAAAAATGAATGAAAGGTAAAGGCCTCATGGGAGGGGATGGGCACTGAAGCATCAGAGAGGGGAAAAAAGTGCAATTTCTTGCTTGAAGAAGCAGACATGTAGTCTATAACCTAACTCTTGACACATGAATTTTGCACCGGCTTTTCAGCTGACTGTACATCCTATGTTGGCCGGGAATCTGGCCAGTACGTGCTGGAGTTAGCAGATGGTGTTGTCTTAAGGTGATTCGGCACAGTCAACAGTATGAGCAGTGAGCGAATGGGCCTTAGTAATTTTGTCAGTGATCAGAAGTGGCACCACAAACAATCAGTGCTAACACCGTGAGTGGTCTTGGGGAAATACTGAGCAAGCAGTAGAAGACTAACTGCACATGTCCATACACTCCCTCTTGTCATGTAGCTATACATGTAACTCCACACCCTGATGGTCAGCTTTATAAGTCAGCTTGGTAAGCCTTAATGAAAGATGCGCTTTAGCACCGCCATACATCTCCATTATAACACATAGAGCTTAGTCTGAATTTAAAACATGCGTTATCTTTTTTTTTATGGTCGGTTTGTCTCCATCATAATCTTTTCAAAGTTGCCTGCTGGGTAAATAAAGATGTCAGTTAGTCGCTTGCGTGTTTAGTGTTATGCGATCTTGTGCGTGAGTACTGCAGCCATTAAAATGTCTGGCAGAAAAAAACTACCTTTATCTTGATTTTTTAGTGATGAACCTGCCATTACCCTTAGTAGTACAGATTGCTCCTAAATTGCATCCAAATTACTGTAGAACTACATCTGAAACAGTGCCTGGGAGTGAGGTCTTCATACATTATCCTTGGGCTCTGAGGCCTTAGCCTGAATATTTCAGCCCTCAAATGGAAGACTGATTCACTAACTCCCCTGGTGTCTACGTCATAAGGTCTTGGTTGCCACAGCAACATTACTACTGTACGTCCTAAGCCTTCAGGCTGTCTCCCATCAGCAGCAGAGTCGCTGACACCATTTGATTGCACTTACTCTGGAAATTTTAAACGGTAAGAAACGCATGAAGGATTGGTCATTGTTCGTTTTGTAATATGCTGCAGTCTTTGCGTTCAGTCATTATTATAGGTCATCATCCTGACTAATGCTTCATTTCACTCGCTATACCTCCTTATCCAATTCAGGTTCATTGGAAGCCTGGAGCCGATCCCAGGAAGCACAGGGCAGGGGACACCCTGGGCAGGGCGCCAATCCACCGCAGGGCGCACACACACAAAAACTCTACAGGCAATTCGCAAACACCAGTCAACCTAACCTGCATGTCTTTGGACTGTTGGAGGTAACCGGAGAACACCCACCAACCATGGGGAGAACATGCAAACTCCATGCACATAAACCCAAGGCAAGGACCAAGCACTGAACCTGAAGGTGCGAGGCGACAGCTGTAATCGCCACTCCACCATGCCGCCACCCTGACTCATGCTTTATTGTGGTCATGAATTCTTTAGCAGTTCTGATAGAACTCAAAGACAAAAAGAGATGCATATATTGTTAACCAGACTGGGTCCATGAAGACAGAGCCCATCTAAACCCTGAGCACAGTACACAGAGTACATTCTGTTTTGAAAAGTCAGTGCATTACACAATACTTGTGCTCTAGCAGGGCTTGGAGCCTACCCCAAGTACTTTACGACACAAGGCAGGGGACACCCGGCACCAGGTGTCAACACATCCCAGGGCATTATTGCACACACAAACACAACCCAGTCATACACTATGAGCAATTCAGAAACACCTGGAAGAAACCCACAAAGCGCCGTGGGAACATGCAAACTCCACACACAGGACAGAGGTGGGGTTTGAACCCCCAACACTTGAGGTGTAAACCATGTGACTCCCACTCAAACCTATACATGTGGAAAAAAAAACACAAATTAATTAAAAAATTTGAAAAAATGCTTAATTTTTAAATAAAATTGTTTTACAGTTTTTGCTTCTATTTTAATGAACCAGTTCAGATGCCTGTTTCTGGATGTTAGTCCAGCCAGCAGACCACCTGCAACAGCTGTGCTAAGTGTTCTGCTGTGCAGGTCCAGCACAATGAGGGTGTGTTAATAAACAGGCATGGAGGGGGGCCGTCCCTGTGCCCCGAGATAGCGAGAGTATCGACCCCAGGGGCAACATGTGCAGACCAGGATCTAAGCTGGTGTCAGACGATTACGCTTTGAGCAGCTTCATCCTCCTCACCCTTCACGCTCTCCAGCATGCCTTCACAGCATCAACACTTCATGGTCAGTTCACTCCTCAAAGCTGTGTGCTATAAAATAAGGAAACATTTTCTGAGAAGTTGAAATATGTTCACTTTCAGGTGACCTTTTGGTTTAATTTTTGTTGTCCTGTTTCTTTTTTCAGTTCGTCTGTGTTCTGTGTTTTTTGTTTTTATTAAATTCAATTTTGTCATTAATATAGAAGCATCTGCACCTTCTCACAAAGGAGTTAGTTAATGATTCATATTGTATGAATTATGAATATAAATACCCCTTTTGGTAGATTTTGGCATGAAAATAAATATAAAAAATGGTTTAAATCGATGTTTTGGACATTAAGCTTTATTTTTTGGACATTAAGTCTATAACAAGCTGCTCAGTTTTCTGAAAATCATCATTATGTGCTCTTTGAGAAATGAAGTATAAAAAAAAAGAAACAGAAAAACAATAAACGCATTGATATATAGAGATACAATAGAGATTGTATTTGCAAATCTGCACATTATGGCTGTTCCAGAGATTAAAGAATGTCAGCTGCTGGAGTCAGCATTTGTCATAGAGGCAGTAAAATATGCATGAGCCAATCACTGAATTCGAACATGATTGGATTCTTTTTTTTTTTATCAATCCAACAATCAGAAAGTATTAAATCACTGCAGTTCCACACGGCTGCCATTCATAGAGCGAGAATAGAGTGTGCTGAAATAAGGAGTTCGGAATTTCAGTAAAGAATCCCTCTTTTAATCAGTCTGCAGGTTAAAGATAACATCTCCAGTCTCGTTCTGTCCTTGTGGTCCAGTCTGACGTATGCAGTGTGCATGGTTACTGGTGATGAAAACCTATGTGGAAGGGGAATTTGGATGAATAAACTTGTATAATCATCTGTTAGAGCAAAACATATATTCTCATGCGTAATCTTCACTTAGTCACACATACACTAATTATAATCCTTTCCATTTGCTACACATGCTCTTGGCAAAGAAGAACATAAAATTGTTTACATGATCAAAAGTTGGAACTGTTCTTAAACACCTGGAGCAAGTAACGTGGACGGGCAATAAAGAGATTTAATCAGCGCTGCATGTCCAGGCAACCTGGGCAGGAATCGGGATTTGTGTAAATTGGCTAACAGACCACGTAGTTCTTGTAAGTAAAGTGAGACATGAATACCAGACTAATCTAATAAACAAGTAGGATTCTAGCAAATACCATGAATCAGCAATGTTGATCACATAGCGTTTTGTCTACAAAAGATGGCCGATTTTCTGTGTTCAGGGAACAGCCTCTTTATTAGGAGGACTGTTCCTCGCAGTACAACAATAAAATTAATAAAGGCTCTGAAATCTTCTGAACTCTAAAGTAAAATTTGGGGTAAACTAAGGCAAAATTTTTCTTTCAGGCCTGCATGTACTTCAAATTCCATTGTAACAGATCAGAATTAAATTTATTTAATAAATGGTAAAATATCATTTATCTGAATGGTATGGATAAACATACTGGTGCTAATTTGAGCCCATTACTACCTCAAAACTATTGGTGAACTTTTCTCAAAGCACAAGAACTGCCTGGCATGTAACATTTGCCATATTTATTTCTTTGGTCTGAGTAATATTAGTGCCAGACTCTTTTCAAACACCAATGCTTTTATAGTCCATATTGTCAGGAGAATCAGGAGAGATGGATACTGGCTTCTGTCTGGTGTGTGAAGCACTGGAAGAGGAAATGGCGTATTTCCCTGCCAAAGCCATGTTTATGGCCCAGAAACAAGAGAAGAGCTGTTATTTCGTACAATTTCTATGCATGAATTCATTAATCAGACATTTTTATTGTGAGAAGGAAATTATGTACTGCTTCCTTTGTGTTTGTTTTGCTGTTTGTTGTGTTTGTTTGTTTGTTTTATATATATATATATACACATTAATCCCTTATTAGTCCCACATCCCACAATGGGGAAATTTGTTCTATGTATTTAACCATCCCCGAGGGGAGCAATGGGCAGCCAGTCACAATGTCAGCCCACCATGGGCCCTCAACACAATATCAATGGTGGTGAAAACACTCTCACAGACAGGAAAATTGCTGAATAGTGTGACAGTACTGACCCTGTATCAGAAATGGCTACAAAACTTGTCATGTCATAGCTTCACCAAGCATTGTGTTAGAATAAAACGACACCAGGTGGCATGTTCAAAAGATGAGTGCATAGTATAGTGCTGTGTTTCCTCTTTGAATGTCAGTCCAGAGGACAGCAAGTGATACTCATTACATGGTAATCTTAGTTTTGGTTCTGCCACAGATATATAAACTGGTGCTCAATGAGAGGTCCAGAGACAGAAAAAACACTAATTAAACAACACACAAAGTTTCAAAATGAATAATTTAAGAGTGGGCCAACAGTTGGTGGTGCTGCAACTTTGCAAACAGCTTTTGTTAGACAGCAGTAATACACATGAGAACACTGTTGTGTTCAGCCCACAGTAGACTTCCTATTATATCATTAAAATGTTATAAGAGAACTAACATCAATTATTTGTATAAAGTATGCTTACTGCAAGATGTTCACCTCAGGTGGTGGTTTTACAGTAAATGACTCTATTTGTTTTGGCAGTAGCCACTAACACTTCAGAATAATACATCTTCCCGAGGATTTAGTTAAGAGTGGACACAACATATCTGCGTAAACAGTACACAGACTTTAATTCTGACTCTTCATTTTCCCAATTTGAGAGGCAATTAAACTCCAAGTGGAAGTAGACACATTTAGGGGTGTGTATCATTTACATTCTGCCATATGAATACAGTTGTTATTGACTTCCAGTTCTGATTCTAACATGGCAAAAACTGGGTGTTTCAGGCTGAAGAAGCTACTTGGGTAAGCAATGAAACATTTCTAACGAGAAGAAATCCAGTCGACATGACTCGACTGCCAGACTGGGTGTTTCAGGATAAGCAAGATTAAATATTTTTCAAGTTATACATATAAAGAGTCATTGAGTCAGTGGCAGATACAAAATGTTTTACCTGGGGTGGCCAATGTTGGACATAGAGATTGTATGGGGTAGCCATGACATAGTGTGCCCTATAAATCAGCAACTGGATTTATTTCATTTTACTAACAGCAAGTTCCCTATAACAGGAAAATCTCCATCTCAATGCATATAGAGAATCAACTGAGTTGGTATTTTCAGGTAACATGAAAATTGTCTGTGGTTTGGTAATAACTGAAGATACATACACATATTGTTTTTATAAATTAATTTGGTTTTAAATAACTATTAACAGATCTCATTTCTCTGTGTAATAGCAAATTAATATCAGACCAAAAAGCCCCAAAACTTGACCATACATTTTGAAATTGTATCAAATATGAGACGTACATAATAAAGTTAGAACTCTTAATTGGGCACCATGGAGTTCATGTGAAGCTGCATTCACCTGTAAACCCTCACAGTTATGTATACAATTATTAATCTAAGCAAAATTCATCAGATGACAATGTCTTATTAATTTGTATTAATTAATTTGTTTAAATCTATTGACTTGAGTCTCATCTTCTTTGTGCTATACTGTAAAATTATAGTATAGTTTTGTATTGTGTTTCTAGTAAAAGCATATCTATCACATCTAAATTATTGTTTCTTGTCTTTGTAATGAAGCCTCTTGACATACTGCCTGTACAAAACAAAAGCAGGAACATTAGCCCTATATAGGCTATCCGTTGCTTAAGTAAGTAATGATGTCCGATTCTCGAACGGATCGCTGTTTTGAATCGATTCTTTAAAGTGAACCGGTTGGAATGATTCTCAAGTTTAAAATAACCCATTCGTTCCTAGTATCCACGCGTTGTTAATTTTGTTACTGACTAAAGTATTCTAGTGTACGTCTTAGACTGTCCTTTTACCATTCAACCTCTTCATACACCAGAGTACAACATTAAGCCTCTGACTTTTGCGACACTTTCAGTCTATTCCTAACGTCCTGTAGCACAGAAAACAAGATAAACACTGGCTCTTAACTGGCAACTGTTGAGTCCAGTCGACATGAGCCAAAACTTGCCAATTAACTGATCCCAAGAGCACTTGCGCGGATCAATTATTTCGCAGAGAATGTATGTTCCTAATCGATTAAAACTTAACTTGTTAATGTGCCCATCCCAACAGCACTGGCGTAGTTTACCGAGAACATTCTGAATGAGTTGTCAGAAAGGTGGATATAGTCCATGTATTTATATTTTATAACAATAATAAATTACAAATACTGTGCAAAACTTGTAAGAGAGTATTCTTTACGCTGTTTTTCTTTTTAAATTAGAACTATAGTGTAGTGTAGTATCATTGTTACTGATGGTGAAGAAACGATTTCACATAACATAATAATAAATAAGACATAAACAATATTTTAATAAAAGCACAATTAAACATTTTAAACAAAAGTATTGTCATATACGTATGTTTCACACTATTTCTCCATATTCAGGGTTAATATTGGTTGCACGTAACTGGTTTAGCATTAGTTGTATTGTTTATCATGGCTGTTGGCTTCTTGCATGCATTACCCAGAACCCCTGGAGAAAAATGGATCACTTGTGAGCTCTGCGGTGGCCAATGAAATTTCTCTGGCGGCTGAGGCCCCTTGAATTCACCACGTTCGCTGAACATGCATGTGTAGCAATTTATAACTGGAACCGAAATTCAAATGTCTTATTTCCCAGTAATTGGAAATTTAGAAACTGTTCTTGATACCCAGCTGTGGTCGAATTGCATTACAATGACAGTAACCGGTAGAGTTGCCATTTATTTCTTAGGAGACAGGACTAGTGACTATGTATCACAGCAGCCAAATACAATAATTTTTACAGTGTTTACACACTCAGTGCTGGTCATAAGTAATGAGCAGATGTAGTACGGACAGAAATCTGTTGAGATAACATGGTGTTGATCTATCCGAGTGAAGAATGAGTGAATGAAAGAAAGGAATGCGTGAGCCTTATTTTCTGCCACCACTTAATACTGAACTGCCTCAGAAAACATTTTATTAGAATTTATGTTAAAAGAATTAACTGTCAGAGAAACATATCAATAAAATAGGCAAATAAGGTTTTCAATTTGCCTTTGCTCACCAGTTTCAGTATTAACGTTCCATTGAGAAAAGAGAAGTGTGCTGTTTGCATTTCTGATTATTCATTTAAATACAATTGCGGGATGTGTCTGCTACATTGTATCCACAGCCGCTCCTATTTTATTCATCTGTTAAATTGCTTATTTATCCATGATGCGTGAAATGCAGAATTCTTTGGGGTAACAATTAACACAAGCAATGTTCGCTTTAAAAAAAAGAGCAGCTTAATTGGCCTTTGACTAAATCCCACTGGAATATAAAGATATTACTTTTATGCATCAAAATCTTCCCCAGTGTCACAATCTTGATTCTGATTTCTGTCAGATTAATGGACGCAAAACATTTTTTGTGAAATTCCTTGCTATAAAAAAGAAACATAAATCAATAATTTTTTTCTCAGTTTTCTGGCATGGGGTCATCTGTCCAGTTTTATGCTAATCAACCAACATTAAACTAGCAAGTACTGGTTACATTTGCCAAGATCGCCACAATTAAATGCTCAATGGCACTCTGAATACTGATAGGATATACTGTACTGTACCGCATGCAACAAAGAAACACACCAAACATTACAATATGAAATCACATTAATAAGCAAAAATTGTGTTTTTTTGGTGAGCACAAAACAGGACAAAGTTCATATGTCATGGGCTGTGGCACACATGGCTTCATTGTGTAGGCCTCTGCCTTTTCCAATTTCCACTGTGCTGAAAAGAGCTGGATCTAAAAAAGGAATGGATTGACTCGTTTTTTTTTTTTAGAAATGTGTGTCAGGTCTCTGCAACAGGGGCTGACCTCAGGGAGTCACTTTTTATCCAAAGCCATTAATTTCCTTTTGGCACTTGCAGTTCTTTACTAATATGGGTCCTGCAGGAAATCCTCACATGGTCCTGTTCACAAACCCTGCCACAGGACAGCCCTATCTCATCCACACCACCTTATAAAACTCCATTAGCCATACACCCAGGACACAGATGAAAATGATGTGCTGTTCTCAA
This sequence comes from Chitala chitala, assembly GCA_025773905.1. NCBI lineage: Eukaryota > Metazoa > Chordata > Actinopteri > Osteoglossiformes > Notopteridae > Chitala > Chitala chitala. Next base: position 3,926 of record JABJVR010005256.1, on the reverse strand, counting down.
CTAGTATTATTATACTATGAGCCTTGTTTTTCACATCTTACTCATCTTCTGGTTGTAAAGCTCATTTAAACCTATACAGCAATTCCAAAGTTTGTTGCAGCAAAGACTGCTTTCTATTCTGGCTCTTGTCTTCAGAGTTTGTTCTCTTATGATGAAAAAGGAGCAGCCAACAAGAATCATCTACAGCAGAGCAGGGAAACTGAAAGCACAGAATAGCTGGACTTATTTCAGATAATATGTTACCTTTACATAATTGTTTTTTGCACGTGAAGTTTGCAGACTGGAGCATGCAATAATGATTTGATGGATGATAATGCATAGTACCTCCTATGTGAGGTGACCTTATAAAAGAAAGTAATATAGGAACAACTTCCTGAAAATGTTATATGCGCGACCATCTCCAGCTCATAATTAGAAATGTATGAATGTCTTCCCATTTAATGTCACAGGGAAGCCCTCTGAGATCCACCACTTCAGACTATTTAGTCAGTTTCCACATTAAAATGCTGCTCACAGGGAAAGAAAGCCACAAGCCTGTCAAACACACTAAACATGGCTTGCAGATAAAATATGTCATGTGAATGCATCACAATTGCCAAAAAGTATACACTTCATTTACACTTTTCCACCTAAACCACAAGCTTATATACACTCTGCCTCTACGTCGGCTTCGAAAATTCTCTCGCTTTAAAAAATATACATTTTTAATGACAAATGTAGGATTTAATGTTACTTTTAAGCAGTCCTGCTCTTTCACCATTGCAGTGCTCTGTTGACTCACTGGTAGCACTGGAAGCTGTAGATGTGCATTCAGAAGGGTCTCCCACAGCAGCGCCGTGGACACGTCTTACAGAGAAAACAGCTGACTACTGAAGTCGAGGGACGTGTGCGAGTCACTGAGCAAACAGCCTCATCTCGCCTTTCTACTGGCGACTGAGGGGATTCAGTGTCCCTCTTCAAGCTAAAACATGCACATAGGACAGTGAAGGAATGCTAGAGAAGAGGAAAAACTAAATGGTGAGTCAGTTACTAAACCTGGGGACTGATTTACACACAGCCATATTAGAAGGCTGACCACTGAAGTCCACAGGTACGTCTACACATAAAGCAAAAAAATGTTATAGTACATTTTGTTTTTTTTTTTTATTCCCTACCATGTGAATTATGTCAGCAGTCATGCTGAAAAACAATAGTGATAAGTTTGCAAGATCAGTCTTTTATGAAGAACATCTGATAGCTGAAAAGCACAGTGATTCTTACAGTATCATAATTTCCTTTACAAACTTGCTTGACTGCAGACGTTCAGGCAGCCAGGCTTGAGTCAGGCAGGTAGCTGTGAGTCTCTTCAAAGCTATTGCAGAAAACAACATGGAGGCTAGAGCAGAGGAAGTCTGTTCTTGGTCCTGTGTCTCTCTGCTGGTTTCATGACGTTGGAGACATGAACTTTTCAGAAGACGGTGTGACACTTGACCTTGAGGGGTGAGGAAGATGTAGGGGGCTCCAGGATTGGTCCAGACTGTACTGAGTTCTCTGCTGAAGGCATATTGGAGAGCTTCAGATGAAGGCATGATGGAATGCCTTTGGACATAGAGTGAAGCCAAAGTCCCCAGGGTGGGAAAAGGCAGGTAGACCACAGGCTTCCTTCACAGTGGCCCCATAATTAGACTGGCAGATTAAAGCGGCTCATTGTCAGGACTTAATGAGTTCTCACCAGGCTTAGAGAGGGCCCTGTGCTTATTACATTAACTCAACACAGCAGCCCTTTGCTACCCTGCAGCCAATTAGGACACGAGCCTCATTGGACCTTATGTAACAGATTCCTTCCTTCGCTCCCGGCGGCGGTGTGTCCATGCAGGAAGCGTAGCAATGCGGCAGCTTCTCAGCTTGAACTTCACAAGGAAGCCATTAGCCTGCAGCTGCAGTCGTATGTGAGCACGTGAAGCTAACGTGCTAACCTGCTAAAGCCTCAAATCTCACCAGACCTGTTAAGTACTGTGCAACATGCAATGCGAGTAATGAGCAGCAATTAAAAAGAGGGTTTTAAAGTCATAAAAACTTTTACAACTTTAGTAATAGACGTAAGATTAACAGTGTCATCATTTGTGCCATATGAAATTATGCAGATATTCCATCGGTTATTACTTCGGCGGTTGGCTGTCATTCTTCCCATTTTATTACAGTGACACGGATCTCATTTCCATGCCCTCCAGCCTCTGACCAGGCCTTCAGTCACTCTATATCATGACAGCCACAATGTTAACAGAAGAATGAACCTGTCCTTATGAATGCCACCTTGATTTAGATATGGACATTCATTCATTTTTAGCCATGCAGTTCAGCAGGTATATAAAAGAACCTCACACTATCAGTGGACAGAGGTTTATGTGAACTGTAGCATGTTATTGTGACTTTAAACCACACCTCTATCGTATAATGTGAAGGAGCCACACTACATTTAATGCATACTGTAGAATAGATTCCAGAAAAGCTATACTATACGGAGACGACATGCCTTTTTGTTGAATGCTGACTATTGCTTTTGCTTAAAAAGTATGGTATTTTACCTTCTTTCTTTTCTATTGTTTCTCAAAAAAGAATGTATACAACTGTTATGGACACATGGCTGCTCTAAGGTTATGGAAGGATATCTCTGTGCTATGTTTGTTTTCACTTTAAGCACAACACACATACACACTTGCACAAGGCTATAAAGGGGGAACGGGGGACAATTACCATGGTAAACTGTTGACCTTTGCATTGTAAACGATTTTCTTGCTTGTCTTCGTATGCGTCATCTCTGTACACCTTCAATCACTAAATTAGCCCACAGTTTTCTGCCACCCACAACTGACCTCTGATCTTGCTGTTTCATCCCACTTTTACACTTTAATAACTGCAACCTTTTCTTTGTCCATGTCCTCTACTTTTAAGTCTTAGGGCTGAAAGAAATATTGGCACCCACAAATGTAAATGTTTCAGCTGCTATTGGGCATGGGAAATGTTACTTGTGTGTGTGCCCTGCAATGGGCTGGCACCCTGTTCAGGGTGTAATGATTTTAGCTGTTGTTGTCACGCATTACAGGATTGAAGAAATGAAAATATGCTTTATCCTGAAGGATAATGCTTAACATTAGAAATGCATTTGCTTCAGAGAATCACCTCCCACTTCCTGGCTAATTAATTCACAGTAGACATGTTACCCCCAGAATGTATGAATGGACCTCGCTTAAGGTCTTAAGCATCCTTTGACGGAAAAACTACTGGTACACCACTTCACCAGAGTACCAGACAAGAAGTTTTAGGAAAGAAATGGAGTTACTTATTGTGCTACTTATACAGAAAGCAGCTAAAAATAATTACATATATCACAGTCCAACGTATAAGTGTCAATAGACTGCTAAGCTCACAAGCACTGAAGACATAAATTAGCCATGGCAGGTGGGTTTATCAAAGTGCCTTTTTCAGTATCTCTGATAACAAATGAGAGAGATTCTGGCTTTGGTCACATCTCCAAAAGTGCACACTGTCACAGCCCAGCCCAGTACCTCTTACTGCCTAGGCCTTGGTTTTCACTGTTTTTGTTCTATGATGCTCCAGTTCACATTTTTCTGTTCCCCTTCCCTGGTCTCTCAGTGTTCCTGCTCACCTGTACCCAGTTCCCTCATCATTTAAGAAAGTGTGCCCTCACTCCTTGCCTGATTGTCTGCTATTCGTGCCCAGTACATATGGACGTGCCTGTGCCCTCACTCCTTGCCTGATTGTCTGCTATTTGTGCCCAGTACGTATGGAAGTGCCTGTGCCCCCACTCCTTGCCTGGTTGTCTGCTATTTGTGCCCAGTACGTATGGAAGTGCCTGTGCCCTCACTCCTTGCCTGATTGTCTGCTATTTGTGCCCAGTACGTATGGAAGTGCCTGTGCCCCCACTC
>JABJVR010005255.1:0-13744 GCA_025773905.1 Chitala chitala | reverse complement strand
GGTCTCACACCCACAGGTGTGCTGTGTGCCGTGCAGGTGTTCAGCTGGGGTCTCACACCCACAGGTGTGCTGTGTGCTGTGTGCCGTGCAGGTGTTCAGCTGGGGTCTCACACCCACAGGTGTGCTGTGTGCCGTGCAGGTGTCAAAACGGAACCAGATGAAGTCAAAAAGAGAAAGGCACACAAAGGACAAGTCCAAATAGCGTATATAAAGACAATATGAGAAATGGCTTTCCAGTGCGGATTTTAAAATAAGGTTCATATTCCGACACGGGTCGCTTATTATCACGACATTCGTGCTTTATAATCATACTTTCATCCTTTTGCGGTCGGTATTTCCAGGTCAAACCCTTTTACACTGCACTGGCGTTCGTTTTGGGGCTATTTGTTAAAGCTAACATGCGCCACGTCGATTTAGGAGTAACAAATGTCGCATCCCCCGGGACTAAATCCTGCACCCGGGACTAAAACCTGTACCCTATCTTTTAAGTGTTATGTAAGAATGTCTCTTAAGGTCTGTTTTTTGCAAAATGAAAACTCTCATTTTATTATATTTTTATTATATGTATATCGCCACCTGGTCATCATCTTCAAGATTGTAACTCCAAAAAGTGTCTTCATACTTACATCTGTATGTAAGAAAGGAATTATATATTTTGCCTATACGCATTTATCTGTAGTGTTTATATGTATGGGTAATCTAATTTACTGCTTACTTGTATTGTTTAAGAGATTAACGTTGAGTCCTCCTGTCAGCTTTCCCCTGCCAGATTTGCCTGCGCTTGAGAAAACCGATAGATACACAGTATTTCTGTTAGCCCAAACCTGTGAATTATTAAACCGAATCCAGTAGGGAGTAACACCCCTTTTGATAGCCAAGCAGTCTTATCAGGGTTCCTGTGAGTGTACATACTTTCTGCATTACTCCGCTGAGCCTGAATTTCCCCTGGATACTGATCAGGGTATGTGCTATTGTCTCCAACACACAAAAGAAACCGGTTTTTCAAACCAGTGTCATTTGTGTCCTTGTGGCAGGGATACACACTTTTCGCAAAAATAAAATCTTGAGGGTCGTTAGGTGTTTTTGTGTCACGGTATAACAAAAGTGCCCCCTTTTCAAATTTGTACATTTTATGTTATGCGTAAACGTGACTGGGTGTTACGGGGACCATGTATACCTGACCCGTTTGAGCACTGAGGGGACGGTATTGTGGTGTTTTCCAGCGTGAGTTTGGAATTTTATTGACAAGTGTGTTAACAGCCTACCAGTTTCACGGGTGAGATTAGTTATGTTGACTCTCTCCAGTCTCACCTTATACAGTTCAGGTGAGTACTGTGTGTACATTGGAGTGTGTAGAGTGAATTGTCTTACTGGGGGGTCACGCTCAGTAAAATTCTCTCACCTGAACAAAGACTTGAAGGTTACTTTTTGTGTCTTTGTGTGTGTGTGTGTGTGTGTGTGTGTGTGTGTGTGCCATAATCACAGTAGGCACACTCTCGTCATTGTGTCCAGCCTGCGTCATGTCTTCTGTCCGTAGAGTTGAAAATTGCGTTTGTGAAATTATCTCAACGTTTTATAACTCAAACACAGATGAAAACTGATATCTCCATCAAAGCTCTAAAAACAGCCATGTGCATTACCAACATTCATACAGGAAAATACAAAACGTAGAAAAACACAAATATTAAAAAGAATTAAAATGTTCACACAGACTTTGTTTATTGGTGTTGATTTTTTTTTAGTCTGAATAAAGACTTTCTGTTGTCAAGGCTGTGACACTGCTGGTGTTCTGTGAAATAATGGTGGGCGGATCGATACAGAATAGCCAAGTATTGATTTGTGATGTTCTGATGAGATACATTTTGATCGTTGCTGATAACCAATTTGTTGTGTTGGAATATGGTTGTCGGACCGAAACACAATTTTCGAGTTTTGCAGACTATGAAACAGGGAAGCACATAGCCATGGTTGGTTGCATTTTTATTTAATTAAATTTGATTTGCTTTCAAGTTTTTACTACTGGTCAATTAAAATTATGAAGTCCGGAGCAGTGCGTTAAGAAAAACTGTTACTGGCTGACAAATGAATAACTTCTAACTCCTAATTTTATATTACCTAAATTTGAATTATTATGTCACAGCAATTGTTTAAGGTATTAGAGAAACTGCGTGGCTCCCTGCGCTAAACACTCAAAGCAGCAAGTGGGTCTGTTTCACTTTTTATAGTGTATTTTCTTCTGATGAACTGAACATAAGTTGCACTTTGTTCAAACAAAATGCATTTCATATTAGTGTAAAAGGATTGTAGCCGCTTTGCTTTATAAGTAACTCATTGTAGTACCTCACAGTCCACTGGATGAGAAATCCTGGTCTAGTTCGTTGTTGAAGTGAGCAAGATTGTTAAATTTCTACAGAAAGCGAGACTTATTTTAGGTGGTGCAGTAAAAATTGAAATATGTATGTATACAATGGGGTGCAATGATAAATAATTTGGAAAAGAAGGCGTACAAAATCAAAATTTATAATTCCTCAAATTCTGAACACTTTTGAAATGAGACTTCTATTTTTATTTTTAATACTTAAGTATATTTATTCAGAAACTACTTTTGATACTTAAGTACAGTTAATAACAGACACTTTTATACTTAAGTATTATTACAGTGGGGGACTTTAACCCAAGTAATTTTATAGTAAAATATCTGAACTTTTATTTAAGTGAGAGGCTTTCAGGTGCTTTATACAGCACTGCCTGTAACGGACTACACTACACGGACATCACCATCACATGACCAGTAACACGGACTACGCTAAACGGACATCACCATCACATGACCAGTAACACGGACTACACTACAAGGACATCACCATCACATGACCAATAACACCGACTACGCTACACGGACATCACCATCACATGACCAGTAATACGGACTACGCTACATGGACATCACCATCACATGACCAGTAACACGGACTACGCTACACGGACATCACCATCACATGACCAGTAACACGGACTACGCTACACCGGCATCACCATCACATGACCTCCTGGGTACCAGGACAAGAGTCTGATTCGCTGTCCTGCAAGTAAAAACTTTTTTGCAAGTTGTTTTCAGATTGTTATGTGATTGTAATAGATTTTTGTGTGCTCTTTCAGAATCTTTTAACCATTTTTTCCCCCACGTCACATTTTTAAACAACTTGGCATAGCACATTAGCCCTGATGCACTAAATCAGACTTATGTACAATATGCATGCTGTTAACATGTTGTCATTTAGTTATGCTGCTCATTAGTTAAGAAATGCTGTGAAACTGTCTCTACCAAGACTTTCTTTTGTCTTGAGCTGTGACACTTAAGGTTCCAACAATAAAAAAAAAAAATAAAAAATCTGCCATCATAAAACAGCTCCATCGTCCTTGATATCTGTGCTCCGTTTTGCTGACGTCCTGATGGAATCTTTCACCCTGTTCTTCACTGTAATCACCTAAGTTCTCTGGAAAATACCACAAATGCAAATCCAGGAAATTTGACACTCATTCTGCAGCCTATTTCCTGGAAGCTGTTGAACACTCTGAACTATGTGAATATGGTCATTAGACCTGTGGTTACCAAGAACATTATGCACAATGGAGCTAAATGTATCCCAGGCTCTTCTCTCGCAAGAAACTATTTTGGATGGAAACCGATGATCTCTTAGTAACCATGTAATCTGGTGTCCAGAGAACGCACGCTTCTTGTTTGGCATCACTGATTTGCAGAAACTTCTCTGCAAGATATTTGAAAATTTCACAATCTTTGTCCAGAGCTTTTACAAAGGTTTTCATAAACCCCAGTTTTATGTGTAGCAGTGGAAGGAGAACTTTCTTCTGGTCTACAAGTGGTGTACACTTGACACTGTCTTACCTGGAACAAAGTCTATAAGTGACATAGTGCAGACCTTCGGCATGTCTGTCCCACATACAAATAAAACTCGGGCATTTCATGTTACCACCAATCTGACCCAGAAGGACAGCAGTGACTTTCAGCCAGTTTTGCTGATCATACTTTAGTGCTGTCAGCAGTCATTTCATGTTTTCGTACATTTCACTCATTTGAACTGAATGTGCAACAAGTGCAGAAGCCAAGAAATTGCTGTTATGCAATGAAACGGCCTTCAAGCTGTGTCTTGAGGAGTCTATGAAAACTCTCCACTCACTGGTGTCATACTTTGTACCTATTTGTGACACTAAATCTTTGATACTGTTGCAGTAAACTAGTGAGTCTTCCATTGTAAACAAATCAAGAACTTCCTCCTCACGTAGTGTATATACCAGGCAAAAGTAGAATGTGGTGCCAATACATTTCTCTCCTATAGTCTAGAACCTAGCAAGTCAGCAGAATCCTGAGGCGCATCCAGGTTTCTCATTAAATCATCTAAGTTTCTGAGAAGGGTTTTGGTGAATTATCTTGTTCGGCTCTGTATTCCTCATCACCATCATCTTCAGACCAGCAGCTTTGTGCAGGGCTGGAGTCGTAGCTTGGATCTGCAGGTGGTGATGGACCTGAAACATCATCGGAATGAGGAACTTGACGTACAGGCGATGGAATGTTTGGGTAAACGGTCTGGTGCGGTTCTCCTTGCTGAAGTGATAGACATTTGTCATACCAAAATAGCAATCACTGAAATGGTTAGACAACGCTTGCCAAACTGTTGAGACACCAAAGGGCAGACTTTTGCCACTATACAACGGCCTCAAATTTTCAACACACGATTTGCAAACTATATGTGGAGCCCAAGTCTTATCTTGGTCACCTAACTTGCATTCAAAGTAGGCAAAGTAAGACTGCTTGACTAAATATTGTGATTGAATTCGACATAACAGAAGGTACCTGGACAGTTCTTACATCCTTGAGGCATTATAATTTTATGTTAGTTTGTTAGACAATCTACATGCGAAAATATATCAGTTTATGCACTGATATATACACTGGTACCCTTGTTTGCAAATGCCCCGGTTTCCGAACTTCCTGGTTTATGAACGGCGCTCTGAACAGAATCGGTCTGTAAACTGGAGTACCGCTGTATATCAAAGAAAATGATTAAAATATGCTGAAATCTGAATTTAAATATCCTGTGTCAAATGCAACAAGTAAAATTCAGTTTACTTAATGCAAGTAATATATGGCTGCATATTTCTACTAAACCTGATGAGACAGAACCAAACTAAATATGTGAAAAATGACCACTCACAGGGCACATCTGAAAAATATCAGAACTTCCTAAACACCTGATATCATGCAGGGTGGTGTTGGTCTTCTAAGTGAGGAACTCAGGTCTTTACCTCCGCGGGTTAATCCTTTTTTGGTAACTCCGGGCAAGCTGAAGCTCTGCAGGTTCGAAGCCCAGCAGAGCGGCTCCCATTGTGGGAGCACTCCAGGAACTGCATCTTTCAGTGACATGATTAACCTGAAATTCCCACGTAAAACCTCCTGCTGTTTGAACAGATAAAATTAGCGAATGACCATGAATGAAAGTGTCAACTAAGCAACTCGATGTAGACATAAATGGGTCACCCAACCTGATTGTCAGCTCGGCAGGATTTTGCCGTGTGACGTGATGTCTGCCACGTGTTCCCACATTCCTGCTGAGGTCTTTGGGGCCAACGTGCAGCTGCTCTGCTCACAAACGCATGCAATGCTGCGCTGTAGATCTTCCTCTCTGCACAGTAACGCAGAGTGAAGCCAGTGAAATGTGCTTCAGCTGCCTCGCTGAAGCGGGCGTGCAATCCGTCACACGGAGATGGATGTTTGGAGGGGGAGCACAGTGTCCCAAAGCAGCAGCCCCCTGTCAGGAATAATCAGATTTGTCACCCCATAGAGAAGGGAGAGATCAAGCCGGGTTAGTACCACCCAGCTGACAGGACATACCAAAGAAGTGACGCTGACCCCTGACCCCTGTATCACCCATAATGAAGATGAATGTGATTTCAGCCTCTTTACATATTTGTTCATTAATGATTATTGTCTGCCAGACCCTGAAACAGGTTAAAGTTGGGTATATTACTAAAATTAATCTTAAATTTTGAATTTTGAACTGGGGTGTGTGAAAAGACCTCAGTTTCGTCTTTCCTACATGTGAACAGTGGGTAACATTCGATGAGGGACACAGAATCTCCCTGTAGAGCCGTCATTCCTCTGGTTCCTGAAGGCTCATCTAGGGCAGATCCAGAGGTAATTATCGCTCTTGGTGAACCATGGAGGACTTCCATAAGAACCCAGATGGCTCTTCATTAGTATCCTGAGGGGTCCTTTTCGGGTAACCTTCTAGCTGCCTGTTCCAGACTCTAACTGTTGCTGCCTTGCTGTATAGCAGCAGCCAGAAAAACCAGTTCTGCCTGTTTGAAAGCCTGACAGTGAAAATGTCATGCGCAGCCCTAGTAGGCGAGATCAGTTTCCGTTGCACTTTCTGTGGTGTCCATGACTATGCTGGTAAACTGTATACTCAGATAGTTGCCATGGTGCCACAACAGCCAGGGAGGTCAGAGTAAAGCCGGTCTGCTGTAGTGACAATCATGACTCCTCAAGGCCTCAGGAAGGACAGGGGTTTGTTTGTACCAGCTTCACCTCCCAAACATTTGTATGTGAACTTTAGTGATTATACTTGAGGACAAGGACTGTGAGCATGACAGGAACATCAGTCCTGAGTGCTAAATCTCCAAACAGATAAATCCCAGAGGGTCGTGGAAGCAGCTCTGCAGTGATGCTGAGGCTCCAGGAAGATGCTGAGGGTCTTTCTGCTCCCAGCTCATGTTTAACAGACACGGTCTCTGCTTTACAGTGAGGGAGTCTTCAAATGCCCAGAGGACCAGCTGCCGCTCGATTATGCCAAGGTAAGGTTGTGTGAAGTGTGGATCTTTATGATCAGAACCTTATTTAGCTCCTTTCTGTTCTTCTTGACTTTATGACATTCTTTTCTGCATGTCTTGGCTTCATCATAATGTAGTTCTTTCTTGTTCTTGCTGGTTGGTTCTGACCTCTGAGGCAGCATGTGGCATTTGGAGACGTAGGGCTAGAGGCTCACCTGAAACGGGGGGCTGGATGTTCCAAAACCAGTTTAGTATGTTTTGGCTTCTATTTTACTGTTTTTATTAGAACGTTTAATCTGACTTGAATGACTAAATAAGATTTTTTTTCACGTACAAGTATTAGCAATGAAATACTTTCACAGGGACAGAAACTATTTTGTAGACTGAATCAGTGAAGGCGCAAGCCTTAAGCTGCGTGTGCTGCTCTTCGTGCACACGCAGGCCGGAGCAGGTGTCTGTTCTGCACAAACATGTCATCTCCTCATGTCAGCATTACAGTCGTCATCATCCTGGTGTCTTCTCAACAAAACGTTACGTGCTGATGATGCTGAAACTGGTGTGAAAAAGCAGAAGGCCTGTTAATTATGTGGGCGTTAAAGGTGATGGTGATGAATGTGCAGACAGTGCCAAGATTTCATCTCAAGAGTGTCATGATAGGGACCTTTTCAGTTGTCTTAACCAATGAGAGCTGAGAGGTCTTGAGCTCTTGCCCTGCCCACCCAACCAATGAGAGCTGAGAGGTCCTGAGCTCTTGCCCTGCCCACCCAACCAATGAGAGCTGAGAGGTCCTGAGCTCTTACCCTGCCCACCCAACCAATGAGAGCTGAGAGGTCCTGAGCTCTTGCCCTGCCCACCCCCTTCTTAGCACAGTGAAGTCAGGGGACAAAACATCCCACAGAACCCTTATTCATGCTTACAGACTCTTTGCACCTTGAACCAGTGTTTGCCAAAGTATCGGCTGTTTTTCTCAAAGTTACACAATAAGCAGAGTTGTAGCTGTGTGTGTGTCTGTGTTACCTGGAAGGAACAAACAGGCGCCATATTTTTCCTGTGGTTTAGAAGCTGCGAATGGTCATATTTGTTCCACAGGTCTATACTCTGTTTAGTCTCACACATGTGATTTGTGACCCTTTCACCTTTTGACCCCTTTGACCCCACAGATCTACCCTGACCCAGACCTGGAACTGCAAATCCTTTCATTGTCAATTCGCTGCATTCACAGTGAGGAAGGCTGCCGCTGGACCGGCCAGGTGAAGCAGCTACAGGTACTCCCAGAGCCCACCACTGCATGCACCGAAGCCCCATTGCCATGGTTATATGGAGGGGAAGGGTGGTGTCCATGGTAACAGGAGACAAACACTAGCAGGAGTGTTATTTTGGTTCCCTCTTCTGCTTTTTTATATAGATAGTAGCAGATTCCTTTCTGTTTGAATTGGATCATGTACCTGTCCTGGTTTTCTTTTAGTTTCACTGTCAGGTTTAGAGGCAGTTAAACACTACTGTAAAGCACCAACTGACCACAATGTTCCCTCACAGTCTGTCTCTCACAGTGACACCGTCTCTGGACTTTATGCTCAGCTCCCTCACAGTCTTGTCTCTCACAGTGACACCGTCTCTGGACTTTATGCTCAGCTCCCTCACAGTCTGTCTCTCACAGTGACACCGTCTCCAGGTTCTGAGGAGATGTGACCCTCAAACAGGCAGCTATATATATATATATATTATATACCTCATATGTAATCAGCCCCACCCCTGTCTCTCTTCCCTCCTCTCCCCCCGTCTCCCTGTCCCTCCTCTTTCACTTTCTCTTTCCCCCTCTCTCCCTCTCTCTCTTTCTCTCTCTCTCTCCCTTTCCCCCCTCTCTTTTGCTTTCTCTCTCCCTCTCCCCCTCTTTCTTCCCTGTGTCTCTCACTTTCTCTCTCCCCCCTCTCTCTCCCTCTCTCCATGTCCCTCCTCTCTCTTTCTCTCTACCCCCCTCTCTGTCTCCCACTCCCCCTCTCTCTCCCCTGTCTTACTGTCCCTCCCCCTCTCTCTCCCCTGACCCTCCCCCTCTCTCTCTCCCTTCCCTCTCTTACTGTCCCTCCCCCTCTCTTTCCCACCTCCCTGTCCTCTTGCCCCCACCATCACTTAGGGCCACTTTGCCACCTGTTCCTACAACGTGATTCCTTGCCCTAACCGTTGTGCCGCTAAGCTAACGCGCCGTGACCTGCCGGGACACATGCAGCACGACTGCTCTAAGCGGCAGGTGCGCTGTGATCACTGCGGAACGGACTTCTCAGGGGAGGCGTATGAGGTGAGTCTTTGTTGCGGTCACCAAAGCATTGTGGGTGTGAACTTTCATGTCAGTTGTATTCAGAATCAGTGTTAGGTCTGGTTCCAGAGGTGGCTTTATCCAGGTGTTCCTGACCTTTATATCTCATTTACCTCACCGAGGCATCGCCCCCTTACTGTAAAGTTCTGCTGTTTCAGGTGGTATTTGGGTACCAACACATTCTCTCCAGGATGACTCTATACAAGTTTCCATACAAGTAGTGTCAAGATTCCTATACATCCCTGTGTCTTTGTCTCTCACAAAGAGCTGGTCTGCTCTGTGCTGTTACCCCGTACTCCACCATAGGAGCACCAGGGCACCTGCCCCCACGAGAGTGTCTACTGTGAGAACAAATGTGGGGTCCGGCTGGCCCGGAGGCTTCTGGGACGGCACAGCATGACCGACTGCCCCAAGAGGACACAACCCTGCAAACACTGTGGAAAGAACTTTGTGTGGGACACATTGCAGGTCACCTCCCAAAGCTGTGTGTGTCTGTGTGTGCGTATGTGTCCGTGTGTATGTGAGTGTGTGCGTATGCCTGTGTTTGTGTGTCTGTGTGTATGCATGTGGGCACGCGTGAGTATTAAATATATGCATGTATGAGAAATTATGCTTGTAAGCAGGTGTGTGTGGATGTGTGTACAGACTCATGTGAGCACACATACAGGTGTGTGTGTTTACACACTTCTTTTTATGTAGTGTCTTTTTCTTTGGGTCATTTTTTAATTGTAACTTTTTTATTAATGTGTGTAGACAGGCTGTATACAATATTCTTTAATTTTGTATAACACTGCTGTAAATCTTGTGGTGGGTTGGTGCCCTGCCCTGGGTGTCCCCCGCCCTGTGTCCTATGTGTTCTGGGATGGGCTCCGGGCTTCCCCGTTACCCTTAACAGGATGAAGCAGTATAGCAGATGACTGACTGACTGTATATCAGTGTTTCATTACATCCCCCCTGACTGTTGCAGCACGTGTATCAGTCACTTTTGAATTTTTCCCCTGTAATCAGGAGCATTCTGAGACTGTAATGATAAACACAGAGATATGCTGTTTTTCAGTTCCAATGTAGGTTTCCACTCTCCCAACAGAACCACCAGTACCGCTGTCCACGGTTTCCCATGCCGTGCCCACACAAGTGTGGGGTCATGGGACTGGTGCGGGAGGACATGCTGGCCCACGTGCAGGAAAGCTGCAGCACCGCCCTAGTGGTGTGTCCCTTCAGGGAGGCAGGCTGTAAACACAGGGTGTGTATATGTATGTGTGTACCTACCCATCCACCCATGTTTTTATGGACATTCAGGATTACAGCATGGCAACTTACTGTTGATTTTTCAGAAACCACATACAGTTGGACCCCCGTGTCTACTGATCCAGTATCCACTGGTTCACTTAACCATGATCAACAGCGGGGGGAAAAAAATAAAAAATTTAATATAAAAATTAAAAAAATACAAGGTTCCCAACTTTTAATCTACATCCCAATCAAGTGCGTACTGAAAGGGTAAACATGTAGAAGGCACGCCAAGCAACACCAGTGCTGAATCATTCTCCTTTGTTTTGGTAACAGCAGCAGCCAATGAGGACTGTGCAGGGGGGATATGGGAAACTGTACTGTGGAGTAGACAGTAAAAAGGATGAATATTGGTAGTGAAACATGATTATATTTACAAGTGGGTCTCAGTACAAAATGGACAAACAGTAGTGCACACAGTGGCTATTATATAAATGAACAAACAATTCATAGGCTGGGTGGATGGAGATGAAAAGGAAGCTGAAAGCAAAGAAAAACAAGTGGCACTTGTTTATAAAACCAATGTGCTAGATGACAAAAATACAGTACATGTAGTGTGAATGTGGGTAGGGCCCCTAACCTGTCACAAAGGGGACATCAATAACGACAAACTCCTCTCTCAACACTTCCTGTCCAATGTTGGCTCTTCGTTCGTTCTTCAATCCGATGATTGATGGTCCGAAGACCAATGACCACTCTCCAACTACGAGTCAGTCCTGCGAATTTAAAGAAGTGTCAGAAAACATAAATACATCCAGGGAAGTAACAGTAACCAAGGGTTATATAAGGCGTTTGCTCTAATCCTCTGTTTCAGCCAACTGCGTTAAAGTTTGGAACGTAATATCTGTGGAAACAGGGGTCCTGCTGTATTTTAAATGTTTCTCCCACTGGCCACATTAAACAGTATCAATAATTAGTAACCCATCTTCCATGGGGGTAACATCACACTATGCAGGTGGTGTTGGGGGTAAGGTGGTGTCGGCATCACCATCATCTCTGTGTCTTGGCAGTGCCCAAAAGTTGCCATAGGCCGCCACCTGCAGGACATGGCCAAGACACACCTGAGCCTCATGTGCAGCCTCGTCATCCACCAGCGCCAGGAGATTGGAGAGCTACGGCGGGAGGTGGAGGAGCTGTCAGCCAACCGTGGAGGACCAGTGCTCTGGAAGCTAGTCGACTACAGTCGGCGGCTCCAGGAGGCACGACGCCATGGAAACCTCGAGTGCCTGAGCCCTGCCTTCTACAGCCATCGATACGGCTATAGGCTCCAGGCCTCTGCCTTCTTGGATGGCAACGGCAGCGGGGAGGGCACCCACCTGTCCCTTTACATTCGAGTCTTGCCTGGGGAATATGACAATCTCCTGGAGTGGCCTTTTCCTGGACGCGTCACCTTCTCCTTGCTGGACCAGAGCGACCCCTCACTCTCCAAGCCCCAGCATGTCACCGAGAGCTTCAGCCCTGATCCCACCTGGAAGAATTTCCAGAAGCCGCAGCCCAGGAGGGCCGGGTGTGACTCAGCGGATGACAGCAGTCTTGGTTTTGGCTACCCGAAGTTCATCTCCCATGAGGAGATCCATAAAAGGAACTTCATTCGAGATGATGCCATCTTCCTCAAAGCCTCTGTTGACATTCCCCAAAAGATCATCACCTGAGCACTTGACAGTGTCTCATGTGTAGGAGCTAAACTAGAACCAACTCTTCTCTCAGAGTAAGACTTTGGCTTCTTTTCCCCTGCGATCACAGATGCACAGGGAGAGTAAGAACAGAACAGTTATATCTTATTGGCTGGAGTGGAAGTTCCAGCCACCAAAGACCTCTTTTATAGTAGCCTGTGAAAGTGTGATGTTTACAAGGTCCCTGGATCTATTTTTTGAGAGTGCCAAGCGCTAAGAGAGCTGGGCTGTAACACGAGAGAGTAACCGCACATAGGACGTGTCTTCTGGCGTTCAACTGGACGTAGAAAGTGTGAGGAAACATCCCCATGTCCGGGGCCAAAAGTCACATTTGGGCTGTCTGCATCTTCTTTCTCCTATCTTCTATTGTAGTAACAGCAGTGGAAGCTCTGAGACCCAGAGAGATCCTCTGCTGGTTTTCCTCCCTAGGGTTTTACTTGTAGTTCTCACAGAACATTCTCTGCAGCCAGCTGGTAGTCTGGGCCCAGCTCTAGGGGATACTCATCAACACAACTCAGGGTCTAATAAATACTCATCAGCACAACTCAGGGTCTAATAAATACTCATCAGCACAACTGAGACCTAAAACTTGAGCCAAGAACAGCTGGAGACAGTGGGTGGAGACAGTGGGTGGGGACAGTGGGTGGGGACAGTAAACTCAGATCCCGTCCTTGTCAAAATTATAATCTAGCAGGAAGTGAAACTTGCCTGAAGGAAGCCGTACCAGTTGATCCAAGGTCTCTTTCTCAGTGGTTTTATAAACCACTGTATCACACTAAATTCCTTTGTAATGTCTTGACATTTGTCGAAAGTCACTTGCTGAGTTTGATACATTTTTTTAAGAAACAATAATCTACGTTTATTCAAGCAGTTCACCATAAAGATCATTTCTCAGGTGCGAGGGTTTTCCCTGTGATGTTTTTGAGCCCAGATTAAACCTTTGTGCCTTTCCCCTGTCCCCCACTTGAGACAGATGTACAGGCCTTGTCTCGCTGCCCCCATTTCTTACGCCCTCTCCCCCAGCTTGAGGAAGAAGAGGAAATGTGCTCCACTGATCCACTTGTCTGGTGACAAAGCAAGCTGACCTGTGACTTCTATAAAGGTCATTAAGAGGGGAGTGTGGTAGCAGGTGAACCCCTGTATCAGAAGACACACAGACTCGCATGCCTTAGGCGGTATCAATTAGACCTCTCATTAACAATATGCAAAGGTAGAGAATAGATGCTTACCTGCACAAAGGTGGAAGGTTGGCTTGATTGCTCATGTGGCAGGTGTGTCCAAAACAGACCCTGAAAGTGAATGGAAACAGAGGTATGTACAGGTGATCACAAAGTGTAGAGCAGGAGGCGATGCCCTCAGCAGGATGGGTGGTGGGGTTGGGACTCTCTGGGGAGGCAGTGTCCAAAAACAAGCATGCTTCAGGTGCCTCATTTTAAAATGATCCCACAGGACAAGACTGGAAATGCAGACTGTATATATACCACAACTGTATACATGTGTGGGCTGTAGGCTAAGTGTATACAGGTGTGCGTACACACAGGTGAAGGCTAAGTGTATACAGGTGTGCGTACACACAGGTGAAGGCTAAGTGTATACAGGTGTGCGTACACACAGGTGAAGG
>JABJVR010005254.1:0-13745 GCA_025773905.1 Chitala chitala | reverse complement strand
TGGGTTCAAGGGGGGGTGGGGGGGTTCTTGTACTGGGTACCCCGTCATCTGTCCGCCCCGTGCGGGGAGACTGCTGGGAGGGTGGGCCGGGGTACAGGGGAACATGGCATCATTCAGCACAGTGAGGGAAGACAGGTGGGAGGGTGGGCTCGGGTACAGGGGAACATGGCATCATTCAGCACAGTGAGGGGAGACAGGTGGGAGGGTGGGCTCGGGTACAGGGGAACATGGCATCATTCAACATGGTGAGAGAGAGAGTTGGGGAATGTGGGCTAAGGCAGTGATTCCTAACCACTGTGCCGTGGCATATTAGTGTGCCATGAGAGAACATCAGATGTACTGTGGGAAATTATCCAATGTAATTATCCACTGATCATTATATTTCATTATATATACTTTTTGTGACTTTTTTGTTTGGTGGTGTGCCGAGGGATTTTTCTTATGTAAAATATGTGCCATGGCTCAAGAAAGGTTGGGAAACACTGGGCTAAGGTACAGGGGAACTCAGAATCTTATATCTGCCTAATGAAAGTTCATCTTTCAGAATATAACAATTGAAGTGCTTTTGTGAAGTGGCTCCCCTCTTAGTATGTAACTTGTGGGATTTCTGTTTTCCTGAGTCACTACCCTGCAAAGAGTCAGTCAGGAAACAGTCTGCAAACAAAATCCTTTAATGACAGGTACATATTCTTCTTTTGTTGGCCTTAACATAAAGGTCATTTGAGTACCTTTTCCAAGAAACTGCCACTATTTCTCCTCTTAGCCCAGTCACACAAGCAGAGCGATATCGTATTGCATCTGACCTCTCCTTGTCTTTTGTGTGAAACCTTAAGCTTCAGACATACAGTATTTTAGAGTGTTGAGAGTGGACTTCCTTGGTCTCAGAGACATTACATTTTTGGCCATTATGTTTTGTCCAGGAAATACCTGCCTGGCTCTGCACATTTCATAATGCACAACAAAAATTTGCAGATCTGATGTCTGTGATTTTAACAATTAGTATGTATTGTGTGGTTGCACACAAAATTTATGGATACATCATGTTTACTGGTTAGGGGTGATCCTAAAAAGCAAACATTTAGCATTTAAATTTGAGTACTGATGGACTGCTGGGAACGGCTGGTTTGTGCAGTGTTATAGACCTCGTATGTGGTTTTTATTACTGTATTTTCTCTACTTTTATTATGAATGAGTACAAGAGGCCGGCTTGCGCAATGTGCATCCGGTACAGAATGTTCACGCCAGGACACATTCTGAGTGAGCGCTTGGCGATACATGCACAGGAGAGTGTGCGGCTGAGCACTTAGTGCCACGGCGTCTGAGCTCAGGGCGGCTGCTCACTCGGCACGCGGTGGAGTTTGGCAGCCCCGCACCTGGGTGCATGGCCACTAATGGAGTCCCAGAGAAAAAAGCAAAGACAGATCTCAGGGTTTACCTTGACTTTGTTCTAATCAGCATTTACTAATTAAAAATGGTCGCCAGCTGCCGCTTTGCTTGTCAGCTTTGACCGCTGCTCTGTAGCAAGACCTGTGGCGTACAGCCGGCGAATCAAACACCAGAATACGGATGCCATTTCAAATGTACTTTATCTGCAGTGTGCTTTGCTGACCAAGCAGAAGTTCTGTACAACACTTTGACACCACGCTGCGCCCCGTTGGCTGATTACTTTTTGAGGGGTGACCATCATGGTGTTCTGTCTCTGAGTGGACTTTGTCGGAGCAGTTTCTAGCACATTGTCATTTTAAATTCCCTCTATTCACTCTAGTCCTGCTCTATATGGTGTTTTCTAAGGCAAAATGTTTCACCATACGAAGGAGAAAGATGCTCAAAGCATTCTTGATGCTGAATTCATTACTCTGAAAAATGCACAGAACTCCCATCGTGGAAGTGGAGTAATACAATCTGTACACCTGGTTTATATATATATATACATTTGGTCCCTGAAGATGATGTGTTGGAATTATAAAAAATTGCCAAGCGTTTAAGCATTTGAGTAACTTTGATAAGGGTCAAATTGTGATGGCTAGACAACTGGGAGCAACACCAAAACTGCAGCTCTTGTGGGATGTTCCCAGTCTGTGGTGGTCAGGACCTACCAAAAGTGTTCCATGAAAGGAAAACTGGTGAACCGACAACAGGGTCACAGGCAGCTAAGACTCGCTGATGAACGTGGGGACCGAAGGTTGGCCCGTGTTGTCTGATCCAATAGAAGAGCTACTGTAGCTCAAATTTCTGATAGAGTTAATGCTGGTTCCAATGGAGAGGTGTCAGAACACAGAATACATCATAGTTTGTTGCATATGGGGCTTCATAGCTGCAGACAGGTCAGGGTGCCCATGCTAATCCATGTCCACCGACAAAAGTGCATACAGCGGGCACATGAGAATCAGAACTGGACCACAGAGCAATGGAAGAAGGTGGCCTTGTTTGATGAAACTATGGGAATAAGGCAAGTCAGTGTAGGCAGTGTGATGCTTTGGGCAATGTTCTGATGGAAACCTTGGGTCTTGCCATTCATGTGGTTGTCTTTTTGACATGTAGCACTTTTCTTAACATTGTGGCTGACCAAGTACACCCTTTTAATGGAAATGGTATTCCTGGTGGCAGTGGCCTCTTTCAGCAGGATAATGCGCCCTGACACACTGCAAAAATGGTTCAAGAGTTCAAGGTGTTGACTTGGCTTCCATGTTCTCTAGATCTCAATCCTGTTGAGCATCTGTGGAATGTGCTGGAAGAACAAATCTAGTCCATAGAGGTCCTACCTCACAACTTACAGGACGCAAAGGATCTGCTACTGACGGTTTGGTGCCACATACCGCAGCGTACCCTCAGAGGTCTACTAGAGTCCTTGAATCCACGGGTCAGAGCTGTTTTGGCAGCAAAAGGGGGACCGACTCAATATTAGGCATGTGATTCATAATGTTATGGCTGATTCGTGTATAACCTCCTGCAAAACGTCATTAACTTTTCATATATAAAAATGGGCACAATGATACCTACCTTGTCCATGGGAGATATAAAAAAAGCATGTGAAACCTGACCTAGGAGCGTATACTATATTGCAGTGCTCTTGCTGTTTTCTGGCTATTGTGTTTGATGAGTTATTACCCTCTGAGGTAATTCCTAGTGCTGTGCCAGCTCTGGAGTTCTGCTGTGGGGGTTTCACGTGGGCCAGGGAGCTTCTCTGGAAGCCCAGTGTTACAGCCTGTTTCTGAGGCGCTGAGGTAACCTGGTGTCCTTTAATAAAACATCCTCCCTAGGGTCCAGCTCTGGTGTCATGACAGGCTTTTTAGCTCTGGGTGAAATTGATGTAGATCAGAATAGCAAGTAGATCCAACTTTGGAAAAAACCAGACCAATGTTTGCTACTGGGAAGAGAATCATTCTTTGTAGCATTTTACTGGCTTTCATGTTTGAAAAGAAACTTGTATTTTTATGACTGTAATAAAAATTTTATAAATCACTCACAAGCAACCTTATGGCAGAAAGTGAATTTCACTTTGTTGCTTCTCGTGGTGCCAGTTTTCCAGGTTGTCGTCTTTGAAAGTTTGAATGTTGAAATCGTTGCCTTGTTTGCGTCAGTTTATTTGTTTTTTTTTTTCTTTCTATTCACTTCTTGCAATGTCAGCTGAGCCCTGTTGCACCCAGTGCTCAGGCTGCATGTGGGCTGGGATTCAAAAACCGTCCTGGAGAGGTGTGGCTGGATTGCGTGTGGGGCCCCCTGTTCTGGCCACATCATTGCTTTCGCATTCTTTTTCCACAAAAAAGGCTCGCGCACTGGCCACTCACACATGGTTTTGTCTTTATTTCCAAAAGCTTGTTTATCTGGGACACAATGCATTGTGAGCAAGTGCTCTCCTGCTTCAGTTACAGTGAATGACAGTCATCCTGTTTGTTTTCAGTTGTGTTCTCCTTTCAGTTGTGTTCTCCTTTCAGTTGTGTTCTCCCTCCTTAGAGGGAAGTAAACTTCACAGTGAATTTTCTGCTGCAGTTGAACTAACTCTAAACCTGCAATGAAATGTTTTCAAAATGAGCAGGGCTTGTGGAGGCCATAATGATTTTATTTTGTAGATTACAAGTCTGGTTCTATAGCCATAAAATCCCTTATCACAACTGTACAATTGCAGTATGCTGGAAAAATAAATGACAAATGTCCATAAACTTTCACAGAGTGAGTTACCTCCATGCCTCTGTGATGACACGTTCTTTCCGTGAAGAAAGTGTAAACTAAAACGCGAAGAAGAGCAAGCAATTCCTGACAGTACAGAAAACATCTCAAATGCTTAGAGAGGGAGAGACATGCAGACATGGGTGACGTAGAAACGGGCAGCGAAATTGTCAGGGGTGAAATATGAGCGTGAAAGATGCACAGGTTGAGTCAAAGTCATTAACGAATAGTGTGCTTGCTTGAAGTTAGCCATGCAACAAAGATGGGTGCCGATGCAAGCCAAGCGGCAGCTGAGGGTCTGTCTGCCTGTGGTGAACATATGAGCTGTAGAGGAATCTTACACCAATGGCCTTTCTTTATCATTTCAGGACGCTTATACCAATGATCTGCTCCATTGCTTGTTTGCTTTTCACAAAGTGGTTTACTGACACTAGCTGGTATATAAATATAATTGAGTGGATCAAGCTATAAATAAATTTATTTGTTCAATAGATGGGGTGACATTAAACCGGGGTTTGTATTTTCATTTGCAAAGGGTTTTGACTGTGTTTGTCAGAACGCAGGGAACAGTGTAGTCTCATTCTGTTTCTTCAGTAGTTAGAATAGTTATGGATTAGGACAGGAAGACTCCATTATCATTACCCTTGGGATAAGAACATCCTTCAACCCCCCCCATATTTGGAATGGTTCCAGTGTTGGGCCTTTCCAAATGCGGGCTTCATACAAACATCGTCATCTGTTCTATGGTTTTGGGTTTGTTGATGCTGGTTGAACTCAAATATGCTTGTTGGTTTGTTGATGTGGGTATTGTCGTATATTTCTGTATTGTTTTTGTGTGTTTAGGATTAGATTATTTGCGATAACCCAGCATGTGTTCGGCAGACCCCAGCTCAAATACACAAAACAAAATCATTTGCTTTTCCAGAGCTACATCACAGCCAGTCAGGAAGATGTCAGAGGAAGGTAATTCATCAGCGTATGGGACTCTGCTGCTGACTGGTGTCCGTCTGAATAACCTTGTCCTGCTTTTTTGGTACCTTTTTAATAAAGCATTATTCAAAACAACTTCACCATCACAGGAAAGACAGTTGATGGAAGTGGGTGGATCTCTTCTCTGCTTCTCCAGTGACCAATCAGCATCACTTTGCTGATGGGGGCCTGCTGTACCAGTTCAGGATGAACTTCCGCCGGAGACGGCGCCTCATGGAGCTGCTGAACGGTCGCTGTCGTGCCATAGCAGAGAGCCACGATAGCCCCTTCTGCCTCCGCAAACAGAACACTGACAGCACCAGCTTTCTCTCGGGTAACTTTGTCTCCCTTTCTCATAAGCTCCCCCACCCCTACACTAACTCAACTCTCAGGACATAGCAGCAGCCTGGAGTCCCCATGGGCTGAATGATAGGTGTTCTTCCCATTCAGACCTACAGCAAAGCTGGCTGGGTTAACGTAACACTGAGAGTGTGTATTTGATTCTGCAGGTCTTGTACAAATATTCGCAGTGTTAAATTAGCATAGCCAGCTTTATGGTGTGGGTTCTTATACTATGACTATATGCTTTTTTATTGCTACTTGACTGAGACTTCCATCCAGTAAAGCTGACCACTTTTATCCATTGAAAGCCTGATCTTCTGCTGCTAGAAAGTTCACTACTTTGCATAAGGGTACTACAGAATGAGCCATGTTAGAACCTGAGATGTTATTTAACCCACTGTTTATAACAGCCTGCTGCCTCCCCCGTTCTTATCTCGTATTGTCATTGCCCACCTAAGCCCTTTAGTTTTTTTTGTCAGGTAGATGTTGTTAGCACACATTTGTTGGGCATCTTGACTCATCTTAAGTGTGACAGTACATTGTGGCATTACCAGGAAGCTTACTGGATTTAGCTCAAGCACAGAAGAAAATATTGAACCATTCGTTCACTTTTTTTTAAGGCTGCCTTTTTTCTTGGTTTGGTTTTTCCACCTGTGTCTGATCCTAATCTTAGGAATCAGTCCACGTACACATGGCTACAAGGGTTATGTGTGCAGAAAGGTGTCAGCGGGAGATGCCCAGTGGGCAGCATGGAGCTTTTCAACATGAAACAACAGTTTAAATAGCTGAGTCAGCTGGACTGGTGGCTTCTGTAACAAAGGCTGTTAACACTCTTTAAATCCTTAGAAGGAGTTCTTGTGAATTGGCCAGTCAATCAAAACAGAGTATGGTGAGCCAATAAGGTTATTTAGCCGAACCCCAGTCCCTGCTCTTTCTGCTTATTTTTAATTATGCCCCACCCCATATTTTCACTTTATTCTTGCTTAACATTAATATTTTCTTACTTTAGGGGATTAAGCGGAGAGGTATATAGACTTTATGTGGTACACTTTGTAGTTTACACGTGCACTTTTTTGCAGTACAACTTAAAGTTTTACAAGGTCTGTGCTGATATAAAAACATTTATAGACTTTCATTTGTTCAATCTGATGACTGAAATCTTGCAACAACTCACAGCAGACATTAATGGATTTTTGATAATAGTGCGCTACTCTATCTCACCCGCAGTTTTTTTTTTTCTTCATTTCTGCTTTTACCTCTCAGAGAAAAAAGCAGAAATGATGGAACTCAAGTCATGTCCTGGTTGCCTTGAAGTTTAATTAATGATTGAAAGTAGAAGAACTTGTTGCATTTTGATGAGACAGTAGTTTTGCACTGGAAAAAGCACACCTGGCTAATCTAGCGCCCTACTCAGTGCAGCTAAAACCTGCTCGTGTTCATGTTACTACAGAAGCGGAACACCTTGTGATGATGTGACCACATTGGTTGAGAGTGAACCCAGTGCCCTTAGTGTTTAACAGGAAGTTACAGTTAGCCTGCATTCAAAACAAGATAGAAACATGCTTTCACAGATGTTCTTGCAGAACCTTGCCTGATTTATTTTTAAGTAAAGCCACAGGCCTTATGTCAGCTTTTCTTTTGACAGAGAAACCAACCTTCTGAAACGCTGCTAAAGACACCAACCTCAGATATGCTACCTCAGGCTTTTATTTGCACAAGGCGTTGGAATGACTCCATTTGTTTAAAGCCCTCTTAAGGATCCTAGAAACATTTTAGATAAGATATGAAGCGGTAATTCTGCCACGTCATAGTCATATGTTACTTTCTATTGCATAAAATACTAGTAACACTAGTATAAAAAAGAAAGTGGCTGGAAGCCTTTTCTCCACTGTGAAATATTAATTATTATTTGACTACATAAATTATAATAATGACCAAATTAGGCTATTGGGTTAACTGTTCTGTCAGGGGTGACAGCAATGTTAACTGTCCTTGTAGATGTACTGGATGAGTAAATATGGTTTTACGTTTTTTTGAAGAAGGTACATTTTGCCAGGAGAGTCCAAGACTGCTTCCATAGAGTGTCTAACCATCCTGGTAGCTACAAGTGTTAAAGGCATGATGGCACATAGGTCAATGAGTCAGTTGCTGGAACGATGTGGTTTGTGTTTGATGCTGTTATCATGTTGTGTTAGAGAAGGGAATGTCCTTAGATGCCAAATACACATTGTCCTGTCTGAGTGTCACGATACGGCACAGCCAAACTCAAGAACAAGGGGAGCAAGGTCTAAATGCAGGACAGAGAGCGTTTATTAGGGAGCAATGCAGGGGAGCAAAACTTGGATTCGCAGAAAAATGAGACAGGACAAGTGGCAAAACGGACTCGGCACAAAGAGATAAGGGAGAATGGCAAAACTGGGTTCACAGAAATGAGAAACTAGTACAATGATCCTTCCAAACACTCCTATAAGCAAACACCTACAAAAGACCAAAACGCCACCAATGTTATGGTGGTGACTCTGACTCAAACTCAGGACCTCACAGTCCAAACTGGGGCAATCTCACCGTAGCATTTTCACAGCCGCTACAAGTGCAAGGAAGGATTCTGTTTCTGAAGAGGAAGATACTGCTCACAAGAGATTTTGAATGCCAGGGAATGAATGTGGCTCCTGGCGAATGTGGCTCCTGGAGTTTATATTTTACTCTAACTAAGGAGGGTTTGAGTTATTTGCATGTGCTCAGACATGGGTATGAAGGAAGACATCTCCAGAAATCCCAGCAACTTATTGCGTAATATGAAAGTTTATGCTAACAAAACCACATTTTTACTGGTTTTGTGTTGAAACCCTCCATAAGTGTCAAGCACAAAAAGAAGTTCGAGGAGCTGTGGAGGGTGAAGACTCCAGTCTGACATAACGAGACACTCACTGTTGTACAAAGTATACCGGGTTGAACAGGTTAGGCTTTTTAATTGGGTCGCGATGTGATATGAGCAAAATAGGATAGTATAGTAATGGTCAGCTTTTTGCAGATATACTCTTTATGCTGCCGCTCTGTGAGCAGGTCAGGGAAGGCCTGTGTCACAAATACGGTGTGTTTGTGTTGCCATCCTTAATCAACCTGTGAAACTCTTTCAGTCTCGAGGGAACGGTTCAGGAATGAGTAATTAAGCATTAGTGAATTCCTTAGAGATAAACAACCACCAGTTACCACAGGCAACCAAAGACCTTTTCAGTTTCCTTTCAACTTACTCTGAGTAGATGCATGCAATTTCTCACACTTGGACGGTTTGAGAAAGTTGAGCACATCTGTGTACCAAAATTGGATGCATGCATGTTTTTCTTTGCATGTTTACCAAAAGCTTCGCGTATGTGTTTCTTTCCTTTTATTTCCCAGTGCTTGTGCGTGTAGACGTGTGTATGCGCGAGTGTGTGTGTGTGTGTGTGTGTGTGTGTGTGTGTGTGTGTGTGTGCGCCTTTACGTGTCTGTATGTGCATGTAAAGGTAGTTGACAGCACGTGACCTGTTCCCACCTCCCTCTCCCCACCAGTCAGTCCCACTAAGGAGATTAAGATGGTGTCGGCCGTGCGTCGGAGCAGCATGAGCAGCAGCTGTGGCAGCAGTGGGTACTACAGCAGCAGCCCCACCCTCAGCAGCAGCCCCCCAGTGCTCTGCAACCCCAAGTCAGGTGGGAGACCCCGGACAAGCCGCTCAGCAGACAGCTAGCAAGTGTCAGCACCCACACTGCAAGGTCACCCCTTCCTCAGGCTAACCTGAGTCATGTCTTCTCGTTGTGTCGGTATATGGGAGGGGAAGACTCATGGTCAGTGAGATCACACTCTATTTGTTACAGAAAGGAAACATTACACAATACAGATTCATGCCATGTGTGCCAGTTAGAAGTATAGGAATACTGTAAGCTATTAACTGCTCTCAAATTAATGAACTGTGATGAGTTATGTGATTACGGAACACACTGAATATTTTGCAGCATGTGTCTTTTGGTTCACATGGCGAAGAGCAACCTTGCCAAATAGCGACACAGGAAGCAAGCAGTTAAGGTCGACACTTTCAGAATTGTAACTGTCGTAAACTTAAAGAAGGAACGCTAAGTTGGATATGGGTTTTCTCTGTGCGTGCGAGGCCTTGGGAAGTTGTGGACGAATAGTGTAGAAAGATTGTCATGACAGAAACATGCACTCCACCACGATTAGCGTTTGTCTTTAAGATGTTCAGTAAGCCCCAGTGAAGACTACACATGCAGTCCCAGAAGAATCTCTCTGAAAATGAGGGCTCTCAGGAAGTTCTTTTTTTAGGGCTTGTTATCGGATGGAATATAATTAGAGGCGCCATAAACATAAAGTGGGCCATGATTCTGACCGCCCCCCGCCCATGTAGGCATTGTCTGCTGTGTCATAGTGGGGCCCATGAACAGGACTTGAAGGGGCGCGGTTACTGTGGGCACGGTGCACTGTGCATGGTTCGCAGAACTCGCTCCCCACGGCCCCCTCCCATTTTTACCCCGCTGCTCTGCCTGGTGTAATCAGGATTAGTGAGGTCTCAGGAGTGGGTTTACTCAGTGTCATTAACCTCCTGCAAGATCACTCTCCGACCTCCCTGTGGTGAATGGGAAAGTATGGTGTTGCTCTCATCCAATGAGATTGCATGACTTTTTTGTTTATTTTCCAATGGCAAAAATGCCTTTATTGCAACTCGTTCTCTCCCACGGGGTCACAATCTTGTATTATGCAGCAGAACTATGTACAGCAGGCTGGGTGTGGATGTTTGTGCTTTAAGCACTTTGTGCTTCTCTACCTTTGCCCTATAACTCCTGGAGACCTGCCAAAAGCCTGCTGAACCCTTACTGGGCAAAGTCGCCACTTTCGTTTTCAGCCCCATTCTGTTTCTGTGTTGGCTCCGCTCTGACACAAATTGCTAGGGATCTTTCATTATATTTCCAAAAAAAAGGAGATTTTAGTAGGTTGAGAGTTAGTGTGTGGTTTCCATTAGCTACCTGAACTGTAAAAATGTGTGAACATGTTTGGTATTTAAGGAGAATGTTACACATATTTGACAGTAAGTATGTCAGATTTATGTTAAGATTTATGTTGTAATTGATTAAGATTTATTTTGTAATTGTAACAGTGCTTTTTGAATTGTTAGTTTTCATAGCAATGCAACACACTGTCACATAAATTATTCTGTGGTGAGTTGAGTAGGATGGCAGCTTCAGGCAGGACTAGTCACTCTTACACCAGTGCTCCCGTTAATAAATAAAATATCTTTGACAACATCCCATAATCTGAATCATGGTATTTTGGAGGAGAAATAGGGAGAACTAGAATTTAAAAACCCTTTTACGGTCCTTGAACAGTTTTATCTCTGAGCTGTGTGTTGTGTCATGACCAGGCAAGTCTAGACAGGGGTGGGTGTAGAGAATTTGGCATGGTGTGGCAAGGGGGTGGCAGGGAATTTTAAAGGGGGTTACATCACAAAAGCATTATTCCTTCAGATGCACAGGGATATATGTATGAAGTAGACCTATATATGAAGTAAATACATTCAGTCATGCCAAAGAAAAGTTCAGCCTCAGAGCAACAATTACAGTTTGTTTGTTTGTTTGTTTGTTTGACGTTATAATTCCCACCCTAGTAGAAACAGCAGACAAAAATGTTCGACGAAGTCTATGTAAATTTGTAACATGATGTGTCGGTTTGTTTTTGCAATTAAGAAGTAGAGTGTCTGTGGCATAGAACTTGTTCTAAAAACGTTTCTTGCCATGTGACTAAAAATACACCGAAAGAAAAAGACCCAATCGACAATCAGATGATGGATCTAGAAATTTTGCATAATTGCATTTGCCATTCATCATAGTACACAGGAATCAGTAGGAGAGGTAGAAGAAATCTGCCTTGAGACAAGTGAAGAGAGTAAAGTATTTAAAGCCAAAAACAAATGATATGTGTTTCATACACACATAGGCAAAATACTTAGTGAACTATGGAGGAGGGAGAGAACAGTATAAAACACACAACACATTCGCACGCAGCTCATCTTGGAGGGAGTGTTTTATCGTTTAAAATGTAAACGATATAGTGTTTGAAATGAAAATGGCACAGAAGAATATGAAATTGTAATGTGCTTATAAAGTTTGAGATTCGTTGTTAAAGTTTTTTGTTTTCTTGTTTTTTTTGCATCTCGACACCAGTAACTGTAAGTGTATAGAAAACGTAGTGCGCAGTAACACATGCTGGTAAATGTATTCGTTTTACAAAATTTCCATGATTCCATCCAAGACTTGATAAAGCATATAGCCAGTTTTATTGGGGTAAAACGAAATTCTCAAACCATATGCAACAAGAGAAATAAATTTAATCAAGTTTATAAAATTGTGCACACATAAAAAATGTAAATACAACGTGTAAGTAATATTAGGATGCTTCCACACACTTCTACATAGCACAGGCCTGGTGTATTGAGGAGTGGTTCTAGGCTGGTGTTCGACAAGTTAATTAGGCAGTTTCAATTTAGGATTTAGTTTTTACCATCTTTTTGAGTATACCTTCGTTAATATGAACCTCAGCTCTATAGGCCCCTAGCTGCAAGTCACATGCCACAAAGATGCAGAGGGAAAAAAAAGGCAATTTGCAAATTATTTTTAACGTTACCTTGTTCCTTGACCGAATTCCAGTGACCTCGATCTTGCCAAATGCGCGGTTTAATTTGAACAGTTACGGAAAAGAAAGGAGGAGACGTGGTACAAGTGGAGCAAACCAGTGTTCTCTGGAGGGTTAACCTACGTCGCATTCTGATGCTTTATGTCAGAATAGTTATTATAAAACTTATTAATTATATTCTGTTCAATTTATATTTTATCTACGTTAGGGTGGCAAACAGGTTGGTGGATATTTTTGTTAGCGTGGCAAATTCTACCCTAACACCCCTTGGTCTAAAGAAAACACAAGGGCCCACTGAATTAAGGGTTAGAAAGGCAGAGATTCATCCAAGACGCAGTGCTCTAATATTGGTGTGGGAACTGAAGTGCTGTCCCACGCTGGGGGATATGCTCCGCCTGCATGCCAATACAATAACCGTGACGCCACGTGGGCTTTGGCCTCAAGCGGCCACGCTGAAGCCGCCCCATCACATCCTAATTTGTGTGTAACGGGCAATGTCTACGCTTTCTGTCCTCATAAAGCCCAGCCTCAGCATTCCTTCTGTTTGCTCTGGTCTGCACACTCACACAGCAGGAGAATGAACAAGTTGGGTCTATGTAATTGCATTCGAGCACATGCACGCACGCGCACACGCACCCACTTGAACACACTGTTACCAAGCAACTGTTAACAGTAACTGAAAATAGTCTGTTAACTGAGCTCTTTAGGTCAGCTTATTAAAGGGCGTGATATACAGGCATTTATTGTTGATGTTGCTGTATTGTTTTTGCCAGTTAATAAAATTATTTATTCTGTAGAGTGGATGTTTATCAGCTATTCAAGTCATTTCATTTTATTTATTTATTTATTTGTTTGTTTTTACAATTTTATTTGTCCTGGTGCACAGCACTTTGTGTCAGCTGCGGCTGTTTTTAAAGGGCTTTATAAATAAAGTTGTATTGTATTGCATTACCATTTTCCTCATTCGCATTGAGATTAATAAGGCTGTTCAGCTGGCAGTCATCGGGTGTCTGTAACTAATGTCCCATTTCTGTGGCTTCAGCTTCCTCTGCATGTGTGTATGGGACAGAATGCAGTTAACAAAAAAAAAACAATTACAGTGGACAGCACTCCAAACAGAATGCAGTTACCATAGACCGTTTCGTCCCCGGTTATCTCCTGTCTTGCACCTTGTATTGCCTCCCATGACCCTGATCAGGACAGGCAGTTTGAAAATGAGTTGACAGAATGCTCAGTGAGCTACGCCCATCTTGCTAAATCCCCGTAAAAGCGTTGTCCTAAACATCTTGCCCTTGTCCCAAATATCTTGGCCTGGCATCACCTGGTGCTGGAGTGTCTGCTACAGTGAAGGGCACTCAGTGCCACGCATGCCAGACATGGCAGCTGGTGGTCTTCAGGGAGTTTTTGTTCTTCTGGGAGCCTCCTCTTGTCACACTTTGGTTTACTACTTCCCCTCCTCGAGCTGCCACCTTAAAGTGGTGGAGGGGTTTGTGTGCCCAAATGACCCTGGGAGTTATGTTGTCAGGGGCTAAATGCCCCTGGTAGGGTCACCCAAGGCAAACAGGTCCTAGGTGATGGGCCAGACTAAGAG
>JABJVR010005253.1:0-13746 GCA_025773905.1 Chitala chitala | reverse complement strand
CATAGTTAATTGGCCTTTAGAAAAAAAAAAAAAAAAAATATATATATATATATATATATATATTGGTGTATATGAATATATATATCCATATACACCAATAGAATAGAACAGGATATTGCAACAGATTTTATAAACATATTACTTCAGTAAACTACAATTTCACACAATATAGTATTTGGTATAAACAACACAGTGTGTGCAATCTACAGGAAAGAGCATAATATTAACCGTGTACTCGGTCAGTCAGCTTTTAATATAACCATGTTTAATTGTTTTAGCAGATCAGCGCTGACACGGTCAGGAAGTGTTGGATTAATATATGCTGGTAAGTATCAAAGTGACGGTGCGCATGTAAGTCCGTGTGCACGCGTGCGTGTGTGTGCTCGTATAGGCGCACGTGCTCTCCGTGTCGCGGAGCATTATTCTCTCTTCTGGAACACATGGTGAGGTATTTACGGAGCCATCTGGTAAAACTGCCTCTCTAAATCTATCCACCGTTCAGTTGCTAAGGAAATTAATGCTTTTTAAAACCAGGCAGTCGGTGTTATTGCACACCTGTCAAAATAAGTGGGCTCGTGGACTCGATTGTCGCGAGTTTAAACGCAATGCGATGTTCCCGTCGGACGCCGCGCGGCTGCCCACAGGACTGTAACGAGAACTGCGCCCGTGCGCGCGCGCGACTCCATTAAAGTGTGATGGCTTTCAGATAGGCCAATTATAACGCGTTTCCATTCGCTCGCGTTGCAGCGAGCCTCCCAGTTTAAAGTCTAAAACTCATGACAGTCTGTTGTTTTTGTTAATTTGTTTAGTTAAAGTGTTACTTGGGAATTACAATATTAATGCATTGCATTTATGGGTTTAGGAGAACCAGGAAGAGCACACGTTTTTATCTTATCTTCAAAGGACTTCTGGACGGCTGTACAGACCACAGCTCATAAACTAATCTGCACTGAGCGTCCAAAAAGAAAAATTACATCTGAATTCTTAAGATAGTATATATTAGACAACTTAAATTTTTTAATTTATAAATAATGGTTATAAAAGTTAACTTATGTTGTGCGGAAACACAGCCCGAGCCAGAATGAAAAGGTCCAATTACCAAACTGTCTTATCGGTGAGAATCAACATATTATGTCATGTGCTTCCTGTCGCTGACATATATGTCATGTGCTTCCTGTTGCTGCAAGAATTACCCTTTGTGCCATTAAACTGTTAAAAAAAGTCTGCTTTTCAGGGCCTGAGCGATTTGAATATTCCTAAGGTCACATAAGAACAGTCGGAGCACTGTTTCCCTAGTGCGAGCACACAATGGCGCATGTTTTGCATGCGCGCTTGCGGGTCGGCCGAGAGGGCAGATGAAACGCGGGATAAAATGCAAACCCGTGCTCCGCCACAGGTGTGACGGCCTGATAAATGACGCGGCCCTTTTGCGTATTACAGTGAGGTCGCTCACACCTGCACCCCAGGGTCATGGGAACAGAAAGTCTCCGCCTTCAGACGGCTTTGCGTGCTCTGGTGTAGACCTCGTGGGTTGGCCTATAAACGCAGCACAATAAAAGACGAGCCGCACTGTAAAGCACTTCACTAAATTATTGACCCGTAAGGGTGCAAATTCAGCGTGGCATACCGTTTAGATTTTTTTATAAACTTTTAAGTACTTTTATGGCCTTTACAATGCTTTTTTTGCTTTCATATGCAGAGCAAAGAGCTGTTATACATTTTACAATGGTTTTTATTTCTAGGGTCACAAAGAACAGTTGGAGGAATATAGGCAGGAGGACAGGTGAGCAAGGTTATTTTCATCCCCATCACCTTCCTGTTGCCCTGGCGATGTCGCTGAAGGTCGCAGAGTGAGCAAGCGCCTGGCCATTCATCAGCGAAGCGGCATGGGACACCGTCCCTCTGCCGACTGCCTTGAGCAGGAGGTCTGCCCCAGATTCAACACTGTCACCAGGAGGCACGGCTAAAGAGCAAGCCACCCCGTTGCCATAGCACCCACAGAATCACACCACAGGGCTGTGGAACTAGTTGGTGCCTTCTAGAAAGACCACTTTTTTAAAGGGGCCATCTTAAGACACTATTATGAATGATGGATTTTGTCCTTGCACTGTTAAGTCTAGGAAACCATTTATCCAACTTTCTCCATTATCCTTCCGTCTTCTTTTAGTTGTTGAGTCCCTTGTTTTTTTTTTTTAATTTGTCATTACTGTCTGTACCAATTAGCGCTAGGAAGGAGAGGGAGACGCATGAACAGTCGGAAGTGTTGTGTATATATAACAAACAGCAGGCTGTGAAAAGGAAACTATTTGGTGTCGGGAGGACTAATTGGAGAGGCTGACGCTTGCATATCTCATACCCTCGTTAAGAAAGCGAAGAAAGAAAAAGTTACCCGCGTTCTGCAAAGCTGAGGAACTTCCAGCAAAAACAAAGAAGTTCATCTGCTGAGATCTTTTCCTTTGTACAGATATTATAAAACTTCTGTCTTATTTTTAGCAATTCTCAGGCACAAGACTGCTTGTTGTCACAAGATTGAAGGGAACTGGTCAAAATTAAACTTTTTTAGACTTCTACTTCCCCAACTACATAACTTTTTAAATATTTCAAATCAAACTGAGAACAAAAATATTAAGCAAATTCTCTTTCTCCTTCTGTTCTGCGTGAACTGAAATGATATATTATATAACAAAATCCTCATTGAAACACAACAAAGGTGCGTGGAGAAGTTGTTCCTCATTTCCCGTACAGAATAAATTATTGACAAGTGGTGCATCTATAGCAAGGGCCTGGATCCAGACCGGACACCTGGGATTCTCCAGCCCGTTTGATGTGGCCTTTCAAACGTTCCGATCACCCAGCAAAATTGTGCCTAATGGACATAGGCCCCCACTGCTCGGAAAGCGAGACAACGGGGCGGACAATTTAGCACATGCGCGCACACACCTGTTCTTTGTACTTCAGAAAGACGCGGTGCACACGATGCAGTTATGATGGAGGGGGGAGTGGGCACTCCATCATACAATGGCCATTAGGGGCTGAGCAAAACTCAGCATGCTCTGGCCTGAGACCATGGCCCTGTCCTCCCTCTTTGGCACACAAAGCATCTTCGGAACCACGGGGATACCAGACACCTGCCCTCTGCCCCCCCTTCCTTTCCCAAGGAGTCCTATGCTGTTTTTGTGTAAACTCGTGAAACCTGTGCCTGCAAAAACCCTGCATGCAAATACTACTGTCATGAATTTTATGGAACTTGCACAAGGGGTTGTAATTCTGTTTAAAGCGACTGTTTAAACAAAAAAATGTAATCAGGGATGATGCTGTAAAAATGTGCACTTGTAATTCTGTTGTATTTTCCCAATAAATCATACTGGACGTGGAGAACCTGAGCTGGTGTAGCAGAACCATCGGTCACGGGACACACTGAGCTACGGTTTTACTGCCCCGGGAGGGCAGGTATGGCTCCCTGGGCTGCACCTTCTACCTTACAGAGGGTAGACGGCACCCTGGGTCTGCCTTTATATGTCCCAACAAGGAGATACTGTAGGGGCCACAAGGTCATTGGGAGGGGGGGTTGCATACATACTTGTTGTGTTGGCCTGTAAACAGAAAAGGCTTTAATAGCACAGCATTACGGAGAACAGAAATGCGTTGGTGCCGGCCTGTCTTTATCATTAATAAATATTATTATACATATTGCCCCTGGTGCACCTCCCCTGCACTAACTGTTATGTACAAGTTTTTCACCTGTTATGTTTGTAGGTTCTTCTTCTGCTTGCTTCTCTCATGTTCCTTTGCAGCGTGCGCTGGGAATGCTGGGAACACAGGAAACGCTGGGGATGCTATATGGACAGAAGCCCCATGAGCGCCTGCGTTTTTCCCATCTCTCATTTCTGTACTACATCTGACGGCACAAGTTGACTTTAGGGACTGAACTTCTGCGGCAGTTAACATGGCACCCCTAATTAGCTGAAACCAAATCTCTTTCCATCTAACTGATGCACAATACCCCAAGGACATGTCCTCAAAACTGTATGCCAAGCAGGGCCACATTTTAAATGCTATATTGACTGGATTATATTGACCTGTGGGTCCATAATTCTCACCCTGCTTGTGTTTCGACTGCTGAGGGAGAGATTTTTGTGTTTCATAATTTCCCCATGGATGGGGACTCAGAGTACTACCTGGCCAGATGTAATTTACTGGTGCCTTTCCACCGAGAAGAATATTCAAGGGTATCACGTGACTGTGCAGTTTAATAAGACGGTTTTGTTGATTTACTTTTCTGTATTTTTGCAAATTGTGCAAAAATAAATTCAGCAGTGGAGTGTGGGGACTAACATCTGGCTGCAGCAAACCAAATGGCTCTCCTGACCAGATAACAAAAGCCCTGTTATTTTGTTTAGATAATCACCTCCTGGGATCGTTATATTGTTGGTTGTATTCAAAACGCTGCCCTTCCTTTTAACTCGGATCCAATTTCCACTCTCGTTTCCAGCTTAGCGTCGTGCCTTCTGTAGCGCTCATTAATGTACTTTGTCGTCGGTCTTTAATTAGTGGCGTAACAAGTGCCAAAAACTCACTAGCTCTGTCTGCTGCAGAAGCAGTGCTTAGACCCCGTCGCTAACGCGAGGAATCGCAAACGAGGAGCCGCGACCAGCCCAGAGAAGCGTTTCACGGCGTTTCAGATACCGTGTGGCAAACGATGGTTTGAGCTACTGTGCTGATTAAGGACTCATTATGCTGGATGCTTAAATACTAAATTTAAATATATCTGTTCATTAAAAAAACAGTACAAAAACTATTTTTATGAATAAGTTTAGCTCTTATACAGTTTACTGTGGTAGAGCGCAGTATTAAAACATTTAAAGCATTAACAATGATTACTATTTTACCATGTTTATTTTGTAATTTTGCTTCATGGCCCTTTTTGTTAATAATGAATAATTCACAAACGGTTTAAGTAGGGATTTTTGAGGTCATTCTATGACATCCTGTGGCAAGACCCGGTTTTTAAAGCGCCCGGCGAGTTTTACGTATCGATGAATGACGAAGGATTTCCTGTTTCCTCTGCAACTTCAGCTTTTCTCCTGAATTCTAGGAAAGAATATTTCGGTTTCGTAATGCTTGCGCAAGGTGACCACACCCGAGAACGGAAAGGGGACACCGTCAAAGCCGCCATGTTGCTTTACACATTGCCAGAGACAGGAAGTGTGTTACACAGGTGGGGGAGGAGTTGGCAAGGGGGCATCACTGGAAGGTGGATATGATTCACGGAAGTTAGGTTATTGGACACATGAACTGGTGTCTTCTTAACAGGAGAAACTGCTGTTATCTCCTATTGGCTGTCTTTGCCTGACAAGTAACCAGATTGGGCAGAAAATAGTGGGTGTGGTTTGGTAGGAAGGAGGGGTTGGACGGCTTGTTGACCAGGGTTGGGGTTGGTGGGGGGGGGTTGCTGCCCACCTCCCCCCCAGGGCTAGCAGGTGCCTTTGCTCAGGGGCTGGTGATCTGCAGGGCAGGACACAGCTGTCAGATCAGGGCCTACATTATCTGGTGCTGGGTATTGACTCACCCTGTGGGAAGTTTCCCCTCTTGCCGTGCTCATTTACCCAGAGCATTTGCGTGGCAGGATGTGGCGGATCGATGGCAGGGGTGTGTTCTGGGTTCCTTTAATGGCCCCCTGTTCGATCAGGAGAGACAGGTCCTATCAGGGCCTCTGTTTCTCTAATTATAGTACACGTTAATGGCCAGGGACCCATGAAAAATATATCTTTCGCTAATATAATTACTTTGGCTCCGTGGAAAAATTAATCAGATAGCGCCGATAGGATTAACGAATGGGGTCGGTTTTAATTTTCCCCACTGTGAGTCAGACCCTCTCCTCGTCATACCGATGGTCAGAGTGGGGAAGAGAAAGACAAAGCGACGAAAGAAAAAACAAGTACTTAAAGATTAACACGGTACTTTTAGAGCTGTGACATAGTGCTACACAAGCTTGTCAAAACATCTCAAATTGGGTAAACGTAATTTCTGTTTAAATGGAGCACATGTTTATAGGTGTCTCCATGGCTCCACGACCTCCTGTTAGCCAATGTGACAACAAGGTCAAGGCAAGCTGTCCAATATCTTTGACAAGGCAAAACGTACCTGTAGACGATTACAAACCAGTGACAAAGGTCGCAACAGAATGAACACAAAACTCTTCGTTTTGTGAAGTGCACGCAGGTCCCGATGCAGTATGCTGCAACGGGGCAGCTGCTTCACATGTTTCTGCATGCAAACCAAAAACCCTAAATGCAGGACTGCACACCGGTAAACTACTTTCTCGGGCCAGAACTGCCTCTGAACGATGCTGGACTTTTTAAAAACAAAAACATGTAACAAATAAATATTGCTGATCATTCTGCCCAGAAGCTGCCTTCAGGTGAATATTCCCTGGTTTTTACTCGCTGTCAGGATGTCACGCTAAAAAACATGCTTGTAATGTTGACTTAATCCATGTTTTTTTTTAACCACAGTACCCTAATGTTCATCTGTTGGGGCGTGAGTTGTTCTGATCCATATGGACCGCCTTCCTGTGCTTGTTCCTGCCACCTCACACGTACAGTGCCGCACACGAACATGCTGTCGAGTGCACTCTCTTAAAATTCTGTTGTGGGGAGTGTGCAGTTGGCTACGGTGTATCTAATTTAGAAATTGTGCTAATTACAACCCAAAATAAAAGCAGACATTTAGCAGGCGAAGTGCAAGGAGCCTGGGTGTGTTTGTGACCCGTGTTGTTTTTGGAGGGGCACACAAAGGACCCGTGACGCTCCAAAAAAGGGCCCTGATGGGATAAGTGCTGTTTTGTGCTATATGTGGCCTGCCCCGCTCTCTTTCTCTCTCTTGCTTTCTCTCTCGCTCTCTCTCCTGCCCTCGCTCTTCTCCTCTTCCTCGTTCCCTCCTCCTTTATTGCTCTGCCTCTCCCCCCTCTGCCCCTCTCTGTCTTTTCTCACTCTTTGTCTCTCTCTTTCCCCTTTGTCTCTCTATCTGTCCTTTCCTTTCATTCTCTCTCTCTCTCTCGCTCTCCCTTTCTCTCTACCTCTCCGGTGTGAAGAGCATCATTTGTAGCCGTGTGCTAAAAGCCCTGGCCCGACTCCTGGGGTTCCTTACTCACTCTCTCAGCTCTAAAGGGATTGAGGCACACGACAGTCACCAGATGTTGCCTAGATTAGCTACGACACGGGGTCACCCTCATACCCCCCCATCCCCATCCCTGCCTGAGCTCTGCACCTGACTGCTATGGGTTCATTCACTTGGAGTCATGCATCTTTTTGGGTTCTTGTGCTCTCTCTCTCTCACTCACTCACTCACTCACTCACTCACACACAGATGAAGTGGTCCTTCCTGTGTATTAGAGACCCTGACCAGCCTACAGGAACACTGGGTATTACTGGTGAATAAAACAGCAGATGCTATAAGCTGGGTCAGGTGAGTTTTTGCAACAGCTCCAAATCAGTGAAGAAATGACCCGACACAAAAACACAGCGGCACAGATTTCCCCCAGATTACTAATATTTTTGGTGCTGCAGAGCAACAGCAACAAACTTGACCCTGAGAACATGAAAGATTAACTTGTTTACTGGTATGCTTTCATACTTTAGAAACAGTCAAAGAATAATACAAAGCTTTTAATTCACAGACGTTTTCAAAAATGTGCCTGAGCTCTGCAATTCCGAATCCTCACGTCATTCTCTGCATAAAAACAAGCCCATTAGATGCACTTAGACGATCTGGGGACAAACACTAACTAATCTCAATATCTGGGACTAAAATTAAAACTGCAGCACCGGCAGTAGATAGTCCTTCCTCTCATTTCCATGTACCCAAATTTGGCAAATGAGAAAGCTGGTGTTGATAAAGATGAGCTAATTGAGAGCAGTGGGCTGACAGAAGCCGGGCCTGGTCTGGAGGCAGTGATGGTGATGGACTGGAATGGGGGGGCGGGGGTGGTTTCTGGGGCCCATCTTGTCAGAGATAGCAGTGCCGGGCGCCTGGGAGTCGGAGCTCACGGCGTTAATATCGAGCTTGCCGCCGCAGTCCTTAGGAGCTGAGATCCATAATCTGCAGTCGACGTTTTTCCTTCGTGATGTTTTTCCACTGATACTCCAAAGGGAATGAGCCGTTGCCGAGGACGTACAGGTGTGCAGATAGAGGTGTGCAGATAAAGGCTGCGCATTCCAAAAGCGTTAGTGAGTTAGTAACGCTATCTCTCTGCCTTAGCAACAAGCCCAATCTTAAATCTTGATGTTACCTCTGCACCTTGGGCTGAACCAAAGCATATATGTTCCTCCTTGGTCAAAAGTGGCTTGAGCTTTTAGTTACTTTTAACAAAAATAAGGTAAAACCAACCTCTTACAGGCAGTCAAAAGGATTTTAAGAAATGCAAAGTAAACTCAAACTTCAGAAGCATTGTAGGGTTCTAGTGGGATGTTTTGTTTTTCAAATGAAGGGATCCAGGTCTCTTTTGTAACAGTAATGAGATTCTAAAAGGGAACTGTAGCCTTGCGTGAGACACACTTCCTGCCCTATATGAGACACACTTCCTGCTCTACATGATATACACTTCCTGCTCTACATGAGACACACTTCCTGCTCTACATGAGACACACTTCCTGCTCTACATGATATACACTTCCGGCTCTACATGAGACACACTT
Source organism: Chitala chitala (assembly GCA_025773905.1). NCBI lineage: Eukaryota > Metazoa > Chordata > Actinopteri > Osteoglossiformes > Notopteridae > Chitala > Chitala chitala. Next base: position 5,050 of record JABJVR010005253.1, on the reverse strand, counting down.
CCTGCTCTACATGAGACACACTTCCTGCCCTACATGATACACACGATACACACTTCCTGTTCTACATTTTCTCTCAGTCTTAGTGCACCTACATTATAATTGCTTATACAGAACGTTCGAAGGTGAGAGGCTTTCAAACCTTACACTGGGACTTTAGCGCAGAAAAGAATTTAACCCCGAGTCTAAAAATGGAGGATGAAGTATCGAGCGACAACACCTCATGTCTGCCTCACCTTCACGGCGGCTGAGTTCCCGCGATGACTGCCGCCTGGGACAATGACTTTGGTGTCTCTCTCAAGAGCCTGACAGATAGGCCAGCTGAAGCCGCATGGTGTGAGGATGGCGGCTGTCCCTCCACTTGACTGCTCTGTGCCATCTGTAGATATGCCTTAACAACAGCGCTTGAGCGGGGTTAGAGGTCAGCTGGCATCATCAGCCGCCAATTCCATGACTTCCATGTATGGAGGAACGTGTTCTGAGAAGTTAGCGTCCATTATCGAATCTGTAGATGTCAGCAGCCTTAAACCTGAGACAGCTACCAAACATGAAGGTAGCAGCCTACAGTAGGTTTTGTAGTTAAAGCTCCTTTCGATCATCTGTTTAAAATGTCTGTTTTTATGTCTATGAGCGTAACGTGCCGTTTTGTCACGGCACCGTTTGTGCTGCTACATAAATGCATCTAAAACCCCATAAAACATGTCTGAATTCAGAGGATGTGTGTCTATAGGGTAGGTACTGGATGCAGAAAACTGGTAGGATCCTGTCAGATTGTGTGGTATCATGTCAGATTCCTTTAAGATTGTATATGATCTTGTGGGATCATGTAGGATGCTGTGGGATCCTTTGAGATCCTGTGGAGTTGGGTGGGATTGTGTAGGATGCTTTTGCTGGTGGTTCAAACATGGGGGTCAGACATACTAGGACAGGAAGCACTGTTACTGCTTTAAACCAGTCTTCCTGACAGTCATTCCTTTTGTACTAGTCACCTTATTCGGTTAGCTTAATGTTAATGACATAAATCACGATTACTCCACAGACTTTACACACAGCTTTAGATGAAGCTCTACAGTTGGCACACTAGTTCCAGATCAAAAACTATAATTACTTAAATTTATCAAGGGGTGGTAACTTCATATTACACATCCATTTAGGCGTTGGACAAGTTAGTACATTACATAATACAGGAATGTAAGAAAACACAACACATGGAAGTGCTCTCACACGAATCATAACGTAAAATGTAAAAATGCAACACCTTCTCACAGAACAATGGAACACACAGAATGCATTTGTTTAACCAGTTGGGCATTCTGATAGCATCTCAGCCAAGGGTCCTGATGTAGGCAAATACAGGTAGGAACAAAGACCAGCTTTCGACCACAGGTAACAGATGAAGAACATTATGAAAAATTTGCGGCTGGAGACTACCAAGAAAACAATAATTTGAATGAATGTGTGAAGTTGATCAGACAACAGTAAGGCCTTAACTAACACCATCAAATAAACCGCACTAACATTTGAATAGCTGGACATTATATAGGTTTTTCCCACTATTAAATATTTTGAGCAGAATTATTTATTGCAAAGCTATGATGTTAATGCATCTTAAAGTGTCTTTCATTTCAGTATTTAACAGTTAATTACTTCAGTGATGTTGCTTAGCAGGTCACCTTACATTTTTAGCATTTGCACAGCAGGAGGCGTTCAGTGTAAATGTCTCACTCCAAGGTATGTGAGGACAGGCTATTGTGCCACAAAAGTCATGTGTCCATTACTTAAACACTATCTGTTACACCTTTGCCTGCAAGCCTGGTGGAAGTTTTATCTTGGCTCTCAGCAACAGTATGAGATAAGTCCAGTCCCCATACCCAGAAAACCACGATTTAAAGACCGCAGCCATTTCGGAATGATACGGTTCAGCCAGCACAGCACATCCTGGGCCCGTCTTGATGCAGCTAAATGAGTGTTGTGCTGTGTGGACAGTGGACTGTATGGTTTAACACATTTGCTGCAAGCCCAATTTTACTAAACATTTTAGGCCCACAGGGGGTGAATCCGTAGTCAACAAACTGCACCTTGAAAAAGATCATTTGGGGGGGGGGGTCATTGTAATCATGTTGAACATATCAGGGTTTAAGTGTTGTTTAACAGCTTTGGGAAATCGCTGCTGCACACAAATCAGTGAAACGGAAGCAAGTACGGACGCCACTAATGGGAGTGACTTTGTGTAACTTCATGAGTGTCACTCTCCAAACTCCTCGCACCGCTGCAGAGCACACAGGCACGGGGAACTTCCCGGGGAGGCAGGCGAAGGAAGAGTTAGGAGAACGCAGGATGTTCGCGTCTTTTCCTTATTTGTTTTGAGAACCCGCTGGTGTGCAGCAGACTTTGTGGCTGATTAACTCGGTCTACACAGCTTCACCACTGGGGGGGCGACGATTGTACAAGCCGTTCGCAGTGGGCACTGATGGCGTGGGGGGAAAGCCTGCCGTCCACAGTCTATAATGAGGGCTGTAGCCCCCCCCCCAACACACACATACAGAATTCCTGTCCAGTTGGTTTGTGGTGGATTTTCGAGCGGCTGGCAGCCAGCGGCCATGGATGACATTCAGGGTAGACCATGCTGCAGATCATCATCAGCTTCCCCAGGTTTTTCCTTTTATCTCAGAAATAAGCAGAAACGAAGAGCCCACATCTGTGCACATCGACTTATAATGGTTTGAGCATCAGACTCTCAAAGTCTGCAATACAATACAAAATCACCTTCCAGGTTTACAAAGAAACACTTTACCTAAATGAATTTTCAGCAGCAACAAAATTGATTTGTACGATACATTCATGGCACGGCACAAATATGTGAATTTCAGACACCAGTATTTTACATACTGCAAACGCTGGAATTGTAATGCAATTGTATGTATGCACGCTAAATGCATGCCAAGACGTAGCATACGCTAATATACATATGTTTGCACTGTAGAAAATCTAACCCAATTAACAATTGGCATTTAAAGATGTTGACATCCACTGATGTACAGATGGTTTAACAGCGTAGTTGTGACTTTGGATGTCAGGCCCAATCAGTATTGTCATGTCTGAATGTTATTTGCCGTTTCCTTTATCCCACACCAATGTGTGCAATTTATAAAACCGCTGTTTCCTCCGACTCCCGCTGCACTGCACTTTTCCTGGTACACATTTCCCACAGGTTTCCAGTGTGGTCTAATAAATGAGAGATGGTCTCCTTAGCCCGAAGCACTACTCCGACTCGTTTGAAAATGTACAGAACAACCGTGTCGCTCTGCCCAAAAGAGTTTCATGCCCTTATCCAATGTCAGCAGGGAAACGGGGACCCGCAAAGCGCGTTGTATTTCAAGCGCAATAACACAGTTCACACCACTGTGATTTGAAAATAAAAAGTCACGCCATTGAAGTTGTATTGCTGTCAGGGGTTAAAGAGTATTTTTTTTCCCCCAGAACTAACCTTATCACCAGAACACTTTAAGTCATATCCTGCTTATAATTTATTTATTTCCTTTGCTGCTTTGACCTTTGACTGCAACGCAGTATTCGGTATCAGCGTACGTCTGTCTTTTCAGCAGCCCCATCTAGTGGTGAAAAACTGAACTGCACCACTGCGTCAACTGCCACGCTTCCCTAGGAATTGGGCAGAAAATCAGGCAAATGTACAGTAACGGACATTAACCGATTCTTAAAGCACAATAATCTGTACTATTCATCACTGCCATGTTAAAGGTTTATTCACCTCTGCAGATCCATACAGTAATACAATGCTGCTGAAGTCGAATGTGTTATTAATAATAATAAAAAAAATGCATCAAATAAACAAACCTGACCTCAGGTATGAATCACCTGTTTTCAGGTGTGTGAGTGCATTCTTCTCCTGAACCATTTAGTGCCAGAAAAGACTGGGTATCATGCATACAGACCAACAGAGTGGCATCATCTAACTTTTGGTGTCCTACAGCAATACTGTAACCACCCCCCCCCAAAAAAATTTTTGGATTAAATAGGGCATACATGATGATTGTTGGACCAATCCTCACATTATACAAGCACACTACGGAATAGTACCTGAATGCCTTCAGACAGCGTTTTAGCGTGTTGCCCTTCTTTAGCCAACCTCCCGATGCTTTTCTGCAAAGCATCTTACACTCTGAATTTCCTTTTTTATTGTGGAGTTGGTCTACAGTCGTGCTACAGTGGCAGGAGTGGGCAGTTGTGCTGCAGTTCACGGTCCACGATGGGGCGCGTGTAGCAGCGGGAGCTACAGAAACAGAACGTGTGCATTTTATGTCCTACAGCCTTTATATTTCTGCATGCAGTGATTTATTCTGTTTTCCTCAGACAATGTTTTACCAAAGGCAAAGCAAAGCACTTTTCGTAGCAATTTAACAAGTAACAAAGGGCAACTTGTGTTACCTTATTACACCTGCAGGGTAAATAAGACTCCTGTATAAACAAACACGATGCACTCTTCCCATATTATTTATAGTATGTATGGATGTCTGTGTGTTGTATGTGTGTGTCGGGAGTGTGCATGTGTGTATTGCCTGTGTGTGTGTTTCTCTCTTCCTGCCATGCAGAAGGTGTGAAAACCGAGACAGGCAAGTTATATCCTCTGTGGACACAATGCAGAGGTCAAGAAAGGAATTTTAACGAAGGGACCGTCGTGATGGGGCGCTTGGGACGCGCGTGCGTGGAGGGACTTATCCAGGCTAATAACAAACATCTTCATTAATGACAGCCCCAGGTTCTGGGGCCGTGCAGGGGATCAAGGTGCGGCGGTGAGCGTTGAGGAGGAATGTTAATAAAACACGGCCTGATGATGCGGGGGTGGGGGGGCCTCCAGGGAGCCTTACGGACACATCACATCGAGAATCTAATCAAGTGTGACAAAAGGCCTACATGTTTTTGGGAAGAAAAGTGAGTGCTTGTGTGTGAGATTTAGTGGGACGGGGTCAGGGGTTATCCACACACACACACACACACACACACACACACACACACACACACACACACACAGACA
>JABJVR010005252.1:0-13747 GCA_025773905.1 Chitala chitala | reverse complement strand
CCCTATGTGCTCTGGGATGGGCTCCAGGTTTCCCCGCGACCCTCACCAGGAATAAGCGGTTAAGATGATGGATGGATTCTCATACCTAACAAAAAAGCTAGAAAAACAAAAACTGCAACCCACACATCTGCATGGATTTGCTCTAAGAGTGTGACTCTAAGCTCGTTTCCAATGTGTGCAGCATGTGCTATTGAAACGCACCAGCACTCTGAGTATTTGTCTCTGTGAACTGACGGAGCTGTTACTATAGACCTTAATTTTGCATGCATATGAATGGCATACATATTTTGACATTGTGGTTACCTCACCGCTGCCATCTTCACAAGTCCTTATGCAGGACTTCAGATCTGTGACTTCAGACCAGAAGGGAGCCAGACTCATTCTGCTTTGCTCAGTGACCTTTGAAAATTATGGTCCAAAACAAGGTGAAATGTATTTATGGTAGCATCTTTTTGCAGTTAAAGCTTTTCAGTGTATGTTTAAAAATAAGAAAAGGTTGCAACATAAAACAGTTACAAAATAGTGTAATGCTTATAAACTGATGATGTTTTGGGAGTGCTCAGTTTGTGAATCAGTCAGCGCTGTGCGGTTTTATGAGATATGACTGTACTTGCTGCCTGCAGCGTTTCCTTATAAACCCGAAATGGACTCACCTCCCAGAGGCACGCTGCTTTGCTGGGGATATTTTTAGAGGACACCGCTGTTTGCCTGTGTGCTGGGGCACTGCGGAGGCTCCACCCGTGCACGCCGCTTGTGTAATTAGAGCCCGCCTTGTGCAGGAGCTGCCCCCAGCCGTGTTATACCTGTTCTTTAGGGGCTTTCTGCTCACTGCACGTAGGACAGCCCAGAATCACTGGGGAGAGATTACTTTCCACTGTCAAAGCACTATGCTTTAAGTCCCCTGGTACCTGCACTACAATACTTACGTATTTAAATTTTTTTTTTGAAACCTGCATTGCATCAATGCTGAAGGACTTCAGAGATGGAATTGTTGATGTTATGATGCTGCTTTTGCATTTGCAGTGTGTTCACTAGTCTTCGCTAGCGCAGGTGAACACTTTACCTGTGATTATCAAGTCAAATCATGGACATGTTACAGTTTTTTGGGGTTGTGGAACTTTTCACACCATTGAATTTTACTGGATTATTCATAACTAACGTTAGCATCCATGGAAGTTTCCTACATGCTATCTTCTTATTCCTGAGGAACATTACAGACTGTCCATTATTAAAAGAAGTTCAAAATAACATGAAAACAACACTTCTCTTTTCCAAACAGTTTTTTGAATACGCTCATTTCTGGATAAGTGAAACTGATCAGAGGCTAATTATAGTGATATTAGAAAGGAATCAAAAAAATAAAATTGTAGAACGTTTTCACTTTGTGTGGAATATTTCTAATATTTTGTGCTAATGTAACAGTATATTAGTACTTGTACAATAAACTGCAGTAGTTTATTGGGCCTGTTGTTTAAACCTAACCATAAGTGACTATAATTCTTAATGGGTAGAAAAAATTCTTCCAGTAAACCAGGGTTGGAGATGTACATTTAATGATTCTGCTATTAAATGAACTAGTTTGCCAACATCAGTTTTTCTGTACAGGACTTAGCAATGTCAGTGTAGTGAAGAGTGTTTGTGACCACACTCAGAAGAACTCCTGTCCAGCCTGAAGATAATGTACACCTTTTTATAACACTTACTACCTTTTAACAGTATTTTGAGCCATGACAAGCCTGACATGAAGGAAAACACATTTTATACAACGGTTTAGTTCTGAATAAGGAATTTGGTTTGATTTGAATGGACAAGAGGCATTCCATGAGTGCTGATATTACACAATAATGGCACTGGGATATTTAACAATAAGTATCACTCTGCTTCATGCGTGTTCTAATAATTCTGAATTACACCAACTGTAATAAACAAACAAATCATAATGTGTTGTCGCTTATTGCTGTCAACTAATAAATGGTGTCTGTACAATTGCTGAATAATAATCTTTAATTACACTAATTGTCATTCACTAGCTCAACGCTACATTGTAACAAGCTGTGCCAAAAAGATGGATATTTTTCTGGAAATTACATTTGAGTTAAATTATGAATAGTCATCAGAAAAGGATGAGGAGAAGGGAAAAAGTCATAACAAGGTCTCGTTCCAATGATTGCATCACAGCCATGCTGATATTCAGTACAACAGCTCAAGTGAGGTATTGCTACAGTATAAAATAGTCTTTTCCACTGAGGTTTTACTCTGTCAATATTTTTCAACATTGTAAGGAAAGCCTCATTAAAACTAATGTCATTCAGAGGAAAACAACCCTCATTGGATGTCATAACGATCAATGTTCTATATGGGTAGATGTTTATACCAGTGTTCAATATTTCTGTTTATTTTTTGTGTTAGTCTGTTCTTGTCACAAAGGTGACTTTTGTCACCATATTGTAGACAGATGCTCTCCAGTTTCAGCCAAACCAGCGTGGCATGAGAGGCTCCCATAAAAACAACTGTTCTGCCACTTGTTCCAAAGCACACGCTGGTGCAGTAGAAATCCATTAGAACCATGAGCGGGCTCTGCAAGAGGGGCTGTTATCCTGCATAATATCTGAGGTCATTTCTTAAAGAATAAAACTGTGCTCATAAGGGCACAATTTCTGCAAGAGCTTTTGCAGTAGCTCACATTTCAGCTTTTAACAAGCTCTGTTGCAAGTATTTAAGAAACAAATTTATTTGTAGGAAGCTGTAGTTGAGATTGTTCTCCTTTGTGTCAGATATTTGTTTTTATTCAGGCATGGGGATTTGGGGGAGATGTTTTTCACCCAGAGCTCAAACAATGACATTGTGTGAGGTTATAAAATTGGCAAGATATCCTGGAAGACAACAAAAGAAAACACAAATAACCTTTCCTGGCCATTTTACTCATTTTGGTGTACAAAGGCAGGGTTTTAAATGCATATAGATGAATGACATTAACATTTCCGTCCCCATACCCGAACAATTAAAGAATCTCAAACACTGGGGACACGTTTGGTTGCTGGTTTAATTTTTGCAAAACAGTAACATGTGAAATGTGATCATATAACCACTATCCATTCATCCATTCATATCCAACCATGTGGGTTCTGTGGGGTTGCAGCTTGGCTGGAGCCTATCCCACAGAGCCCTTGGACACAAGGCAGTCTGGACAAGGCACCAACCCATCACTGGGCAACTACAACACTATCCATCCATTTGCTTTACCGCCTCATCCGATTCAGGGTCACGGGACTACAAAACTAATTGTAGTTAAGGAATGTGCATTTTGCTTGAAAGTTTTACAAAGTGTTTTCGTTCCTGTGAATCTGCAAAGATTTTTGAATTGGGAGTTTTGGTTTTATGTCCTGCTCACAGTACATGTTTCATGATAACTTGTCAACTTGTGCTTTTAAGATAGAATTCAGGGTTTGAAGGACAATAACTGAAGTAGAATCCATGTTGCATGATAACACGCAAGGCCATTGCTAAGCCAAAGACATGTAAAGATATGGTAAGTCTGCTGGTATTCATTTTTTGTAATGTTTGTAGCCTACAGTGTCAGTGTAATATTTTTTGAAAGGAGGATTTGTTGTTGGAGTATTTACTAGGGTGCTTTTATTTTATAAAACTGGAATATAAACATTTAAGTCCAATGCAGACACCTTTAGATGAAGAGAGATTTTCAATCCTCATTTTAAAATCGTGCTACTTCACTTGCCTGCTTCAGTCAGCTAAGCTCAGTTCTTCGCTGTCACGCACTTTAGTTCCAGGTCTGTGGTTTTTAAGACCCTAAGGAAGGACGAGGCAGGATAAATTCCTAAGTTCATTAAACATGGTCCTTTGTGTTCCTGCGGTGCCTTTTTATCTTTTAAAATACACAAAATCACAAAACATATTTTGAATGTATTTGTTAACTGAAAATATAAGTACAATTTCTGCATAAGATGATATATTTTGCTTTCTGGAGAGCAGATGTCACTTCACTGGGATCAGACCTAAAGTGTAAGCCTCCTTGTTAGGTGCCACTTCTCTTATTGATTTATGTACTTTTTTACCTTCTCATCCTCAGCTACACCTGTCACTCATATCTGTATTTTGAGGTTCCCATCATATATGCAGCTATTTTTTGATGACCACCACCTGGACAAAATATTTATTGAACCTGTTTGTGGATAAATACTGTAGAGAAATAGATTCTCTCTCTCAGCCAGTATTCTCCCTCTGGACTGGGTATTCCTGCTGGGCCTTGGTCTTCTCTCTGGGCCTGGGTACTCTCTCTTTGCCTGGGTCTTTCCTCTGGGTCTTGGTCCTCTGTCTGGGCCTGGGTCTTTCCTGTGGGCCTACGTCTCCTCTCTTGGCTTGGGTCTTCCTTCTTGGCCTGGGTCCTCTCTCTGGGCCTGGGTCTTCCCTATGGGCCTGGGTCATCCCACTGGGTCTGGGTCTTTCCTCTGGGCCTGGGTCTTCCCTCTGGGCCTGGGTCTTCCCTCTTGGCTTGGGTCTTCTGTCTGGGCCTAGGTATTTCCTCTTGGCCTGGGTCTTCCCTCTTGGCTCCAGGTCTGAATCCCTCCTCTGACCCACACAGGACCCCTTCCAGCTGCCTCTTTTTCAGACTCTGGTATCTGATACACATTGTTATTGCAGTGACTTCCTTGTCGCCTCCCCCCCCGCCATGCATTTCTCACATCCCACTGTGGACCTCTCTGTTTGTTGCATGGCATACAAAGCAAGGGGAACAACAGAATGAGCAGGAATAGCAGGCCCCCTCCTCACACACACCCCCATTGACCCCCCACTACTGACTAGGCAGAAAAGAAGCAGGAGCAGGGCGCTTCACACAGACAGACAGGAGAGTGACAGGCTGCGGCGAAAAGCTGACATTTCCTCTCGCCCCTGTCGCTGCGTTGCGGATCCCACGGCCTTCAAAGGCGGCTCATCAAAGGCGAGGCCCTCGTCGCTGACACAGAGAGAGCGGTACCCCCGCGCAGCTCCGCCTGTCCTCTGCTGGGTCGCTGTCATCCAGCTCCAGCATGTGACAGCTGGGCAGGCAGAGCACATGCGTGAGAGAAGCTCCATCCTGAACATGGTTCATCTGTTCCTATCCTGCATGTTTTCCAGTATCTGAAGCAGCGATCCTATCAAATTTAATCACAGAAGACTTTTTTGATAATGGTATTTCGTCTTCACTGTTTGTATGCTTCGTTTTGTTGCCTCTGCTTCCTGTGGACTGTTCCACAGCATGGGGGGGGGTGGGCGGGCACTTAGGTCACAGCTCTGTGCCTGCATGTGGAGGGAGGGGTGAACGTGGGTTGGTCTCGGACCTGGCGTCTTGGCACTGTACCTCTATTCTGAAGAGTTCTTGTTGGCTCAAGGAGGAGATGTGGTCTGCATCCAATATCAAACATTATGTAGAACATATTCAAAAAGCCAGAACATACTATTCTTGGTGTGGAAATCAAAGTAGTATGAAACATTATGGACACGACAATATCCTATCTGGTCAACTCCTCTAATTTACAATTATATTTATATTTAGTCATTTAGCAGACACTTTTGTCCAAAGCAACTTTCAAGTGGGTAAGCGTACATGTGCATATTAAAACAAGGTCAGACACTATCTGAGAATCCAGCTAACAGTAAGTTCTGCCCTATAGTTAAAAGTGGACAAGATTCAGATAAGCAAGATAAACTCCAAATCAACTAATTCCTAAAAATAATAATTAGGTGTAATAAAACGGATAAATGAACAGTATTTAAACATTCTAACAATAAAGAAGCTGAGCTGATGAAGATGAGGTTCAAGTGCTGAGATGTTCCCTGAAGAGGTTGGTCTTGGCTTAAGGAACATGGACAGAGAGAATGAAGTCTTCATAGAGAGGGGCAGCTCGTTTTATCATTTAGGCACCAGGGTTGAGAAGAGCCTCGGTCTACCGTTCTTCAGCTGGTGTGCAATCAGTCTTTTCCCATTGGTGGACCATAGAGGGTGGGAGGGGACGTAGGTCTTGACTCAAGACTGGAGGTAACTTGAAGCAGTCCTGTTCATTAGCATTAGGGTCTTGTGTTTGATGTGGGCCTGGACCTTGAAGCTAACTTTGATCATCAAAGCCATTAATCCTTTACAGTTATTTGTAATTATGGGATTGAATAGTAACTAGTGTTGGCCATACGTACCATGTTATCCGCGCGGTTTTGCATATACAGTACATTGATGCATACTATTTTTCAGATGCAATAACATTACTGGAAACACTTCACTGGCACACTACCGAAGCACAGAGTTTCTGATGCAACGGTGTAGCGGCCGAGCCAGGAGAGGGAACTGGCAGAATACCTGAAGGTACATGTCAACATATCTGGATCATGAGCTCTGTGCTGGAATAGGGCACTTATTAGAGGAGACTCAATTAGAGGGATTAAAGATAGAAGGGAGCGAGGTTATTAGGGCTCAGATAAACACCACTGCTTAATATTTTTGCCTTCTTTGGCTCATCGATGTTTTTTAATGATGTATTTTTTTGTTCATTATACAGAGTGTGGTTGTGGACATGGAGTCATAAATTCCTCTAATTTTCCACAGAACTTCAACAATGGAAAATAGTTGATTGAGCCTAAAAAACATTTGACCAAGGCCGTATTTTGTCCTGCCACAGAGCCTTACACTGGGGGCAGCTATTAGCCCACATTCACTTCCATCCATTATGCTCCTGTTATATATTAAACAATAAAATTTAGATCAAGAAATTGCATAAGCAATTAAAAATACACACCTCCCCTTTTAGCTGTTGCCATTAGAAAGATGCATAATGTATGGAGTTCTGCCTGTTTTGTGTATGCAACAATACAATTTGAAAAAGTACTGTAGTGTTAATGCTGTGGCAGTAAGGATAGGCCATTAAATCAGTTTGCAGTACTTGGTTTAGCTTTTCCTGGAAATAAAAAACCCTGATGTTCTGCAGCAAGCGCTAAAACATTCCTCACATACATATACTGATAGCATCATGGACAGTGCGGCTAAGGAAATTGGGACTGGCGGGGTGAGAGTGCTAAACAAGAGCAACAGCAGGAGACAGTCTGTCCTCCCTGGTTTGTCTCTTTAATTAGGGACTTATATCCAGACCCCTGCCGTTTAACTTTATTGGACTAATTATCACCCTGTCCAACCCCCCTTCCCAACCTACACCACAATGTCAGGAGACAAGCTTGATAAAGCCATCTCAGTCCCCATGTCTGCTGTGCTCACAAAAAGAACACAAATTAATATAGGATGGGAAAGTCAGGTGTTCAGCCAGGTAGTCCTTATCGTTCAGGCCCCAGTTATACAAACCTGTGTATTCGGGAGTCACATTATGAATTCTGTACTGACTTTGTGCCTTAGGATTTCTGTGGCATGTTAACAGACAAGCTAAGAAATGCTGAAATTCTTGTGATCAGTACACAGGGCTCAGAAGTGATATCAAATAGCAGAATAGCCCAACTGTCAATCACACATGGGCAGTCAACATCAAAGAGGAAAAAACAAGTCCAGCAGACAGTGACCTGTGTTGTCCTCCTCTTGGCAGGCTTCTCATCCTAAATCATGTTCTGTAAATCGTGGTGAAACTTTGTCTTGGTGAAACGCTCCTGGTGAAACTCTGGCTTATTCGTACTGCTTAATACTTAATATCTACAATTTCTTGTGTAAAGCACTTTGAGGCTCATTGTTGTGAAAGGTGCTATACAAAAATAAATTGAATTGAATTGAATTGTTGAAACTCTCCCTGTTATTTTAGAAAGATGCTGGACCGTTTAGTCCACTGACTATTATACAACGCTCGGAATATTTGGATTCTCAATAATACTGTAACAGCCTAGACTTTCCACTGTATTTACCTGTTTTTGAAGTTTTTTGCTAATATTTGAGTAAAACTATTGAAATTATAATAGGTTTTTTTTTTTTTTGCTGAACACTATGTCGACTATATCTAAAGTCACTTAGCAGTTTTCCACCAAAGACAGATCGTGTGAGATTAGGCTTTGGCTTCTCATTAATTCAAAGATGGGATCGGTATGAAATTAATCTTAATTGTGACATTTTTTTGTATCCATAGCTGCCAAAAACAAAGCAAAATTAAACTATTATTGTTCATTAACATCAAGAAAAGGGTGTGTTTACAGTGTCCATGCCGAGGGCTTGCAGGAGCGGCGCAGGAGGGGTTTTGCACATTCTATTACAAACAAAACAGGAAATGGAAGCAGGTAGAGCAAGAGTTCACTTTGAGGCTGAGGAAGCGCAAGACCCAGAGCAGGAAACAGAAAAGGGGGAAGATAAAAGCAAACCAGAGTGTGTGTCAAGCTTACAGTGACTACTCTGCCCTGCCAGGCAGCCCCTACTCTTTCCCCGTTGCGCCGTGTCCACACTCATTTTCATAGCAGTTTCATTGCAGCTCTCAGTGCGACTCTTTCTCCTCGCTCCGTCACAACATCGATTTTCCATCAAGCACCCTTATCGTGCACCTCTGTGTGGCCTGCTGTTTAGTATCCCACCAGAGCGTGCTGCCTCCTTCAGGCGGGGCTGGTCCTCTGTCGTGTGCCATTGAAATGTAAAAGGACTGAATTGTGACGTTTCAAAGTAACGGAGGCAGCGCTTCCCTTTCTCTGCGTTGTGAGTGGGATCTCTGAGGCACCCGTGTTCGCTCTCCTACAGGGGGGAGGCCAGGGAATAGGTGGCTTCATGTCCCCTTTGACTGCGTTAGCTTTGGTTGCTTCTCATGCTTCAACATACAGTTGTTCAGAAACAGAACAGACCTGTGGCTCTCAACACTCTGCTCCAGAGGTCTTCATGAGCATGTTTCAGGTGCCAGAGTGGCAGGTGTGAACAGGTGGTATCCACATCTACTTGGGTTACTCCAGATGTCATCTGGACTGGCCTGGACACCCCTGGCCATCCCAAGCATTTTTGACAAGACGTCTCCTGTGAGGCCATTAGATCCCCTGTCCTCAGGAGCAGCATGCTGTGCTTTTGGGGTTCCATGTGCTTTTGAGCACCAGGCACAGATGAGGGACTGTGAGGAGGATGGTAGAACTGTGTCACAGGACTTTGTCCCAGCCCTGTGGTCTAATCAGTCCCCTCCAGTTCAGTGACTGTCATAACAGCTCACTGTAAAGCTGCACCACTCGCAGACACCAAGCCAACATGATAAGTAGGCATGTTAAGTGCACACGATACGTGGGACTTGTGCCTGGACGTTCTACGAGCACGCTGAAGCAGATAGACTTCTGCTGTCGTTTGAGAGACAGCCTGGCCTGCACGATGTCACACTTTTCAGAGTGGGATTATTTTTGTCGTTTTGTTTGTCTCTAAATCACATTGGGTCTTGGCTGTGGGAAAAAAAAATCATACAGTTTGAGTTGTGTGTTGATTCCCACAGCCAGAAAGCCTAAACCATGTCCTCTCCCCCTCTCAGCTCTCTGCTGCCTGCCTCACCGCACACATTCCTGTTTTGCCGCTGCAGGCTTTCAAAGGTTCATTTGTTGAACGCTTTAATTTCAACTGTCTGATAAGCGCTGGGCTTCAGAATGTGAGGACACAGCCGAGTTTAAAGGACTGTGCAGAATTCAACAAGTTCTCAGGCTCTGAATAAATTAGGGATGTCCCGATACTGAGACCAGTATCGGGTATCAGGTCCAATACCACCCTTGTGTACTCATACTCGTACTCGTAAAAACCGCATTCGATACCGTTTTCGCCGGGATCGTTAATCTCGTGGTGGCTGAGTGGGTAGGTGAATGTGGAAAATGTCAGCGGTGTGGAGATATTTTAAGATAAGTGAGAATGACAAAAGACAACTCACGGGCAGTTCAAATAACAGAAGCGCTCAGCCAGTACAGTGGAACCCTGAATTGTGAGTAATGTAGTTTACGAGTGCTTTGCGAGATGAGCATATTCATGTCATATCATACTTCAAAAGAGATTAGGGAGGTGTGGAAAATGTGGGAAACAGTACAAAATTTTATATTAAAGCACCACCCGAATAATGCTGTAGCAGTGCGAACGTGGAATCTGTTTAACGACAAAACAATCAATGTCACATTTCCGCAAATTTCTCAAACGGAGGCAAAAGCGAGTGTCAGTGGATGGGTTTGTGTTAAATACGAACGAAAGGAATTAAGACATTCCAGCGAGTCAAAAGATGACAGCGAATGCAAAAAGCATAAATTAAGTGAAATCAGTAGTTAGTGAAAGTCGTTCAAGAGAAAGAATTCCCGAGATTCCGCATGTTTTCATGGAAGGAAATTCTCCTTCCAAGTAATAACCCTCCTCCTCTTCTCCCTCTCATCTCCCTCACGCCAGCCACGACTCTTTTCAAACATAAAGTGTAGGTTTATTTGTTGTATTTTTACTTTATATTGTGTATTAATCATAGTTATTTGTTTTGGATATTACGGACAATAATTTGTACATAAAATACCATTAAAAATGATAATGGTATATGAACGATTTTATATGAATATTTTTGGGTTTATGGAACGGATTGTCCGACTTTACATTATTTCCATATAAGAAAATTCTCTTTGCTATACTAGCTTTTTGGATTACGAGCAGTTTTCCGGAACAAATTATGCTCGTCTGTATTTTACTATTTTATGCAAATCATTTAGGGAATTGAACACACTCAAAATTTAAGATAAGCATATCTATCAGCTAAACTGTTAATTTTTCTCTGCTTTAGATATAAAGGTAGTCTTTTCTCAAGCACCAACACTGCTAGAGAGGCTAAAGAAATGGTGATGCAAGAGCTGCGGAAGGTGTCTGAAGGAGAGGCAGACAAACAGGAGGATCATGGGGAACCACCTGCCAGAAAACCACGCAGGGCCCAGGCCAGCACCAGTCTGGACAGTGTGTTTGATGAGATAGTAGATGAGCAAAGCTCATCATCACTGAACACTGCTACAACTGGTGCTGCTATACAATTAGAGATATACCTTGGAGAGACCACAATATATAGGTGTTACAAACATTATGGGCTGTAACTGTATTGATGGTGAAGGACAGTGGAACAGGGATAACACAAAAAACTGATACACCAGTTTCTTAATGTAGGGTTATATTTCGGGGGGGGGGTGGTATGCACATACAGTCGTATATGAATATAATACTAATAATAATAATAATAATAATAAAAACTAATAATAATAACAAGCGGTTGTGATATATAAATTATACAGATATATTCATAATAAGATACTCCGAATATAATAATAATACTAATAATCGCTTTCTATAATCAATATGCCTAATCAGTAGGACCAGAGGGAAGCAAGGGACTTGAGCAAAGCCAAATCAAATAAATAAGTAAACAAAACAACCTAAAAAAAAAACAAAACCCGAAATGCACTACTGACTACACTAACACCCAAACAAACAAACAAAAATACTAGACTGGCTACACTACCCGAACGTGAAAACAAAACATACAAGGGTGGTCTTTGCTCTTAAACCTAGTGTACTAAACAAAAGAATAACCTATAGAGTCGCAGAAATGTGTAGGGCCCCTAAACTGTCCCAAACTCCCCACCGTCCCCGTGCGAAAACACCAACTGAAAATCAAAGTGTCCAACGAAAAGGAGGTGGGTTCAGAACAGACTGGAACGGTAGCCACTACTTTGGTTTGTTCTTCCCGCCCCGAGGTAGGTACAATAGGTACGTCTCTCGAGTGATAGGGTTTTAACATGTTTATGTGACAAACCCTAGACGTACGTTTACGATCTGGTGTACGAATAACATAATCAGTTTCATTCAGTTTTTTCGTGATTGCGTAGGGCCCAGAAAAACGAGCAGAACCACTGATGGGTAATAGAGCTAAGACTTGGGTACCCACTTCAAAAGATCGAGGGACAGCCTTCTGATCGTAATGGGTTTTCATTTTCTGTTTGGCCCTAACTAAATTTTTCGCAGCAAAAGCACGAGCCTGGTGCAAGTGTTCCCGCATCGTGCTGACGTAATCCAAAACATTTCGAGAACTGGTCGACGGAGTGGTGAGTAAGGTGTCTTTTAACATTTTTAAAGGTCCACGCACCGTATGTCCAAACACCAGCTCTGCACGACTAAATTGTAACGATTCCTGTACGGTCTCTCTGACCGCAAATAGCATAAATGGGATCCCATCATCCCAATTTCGGCCCGTCTCCAGGCAATATTTTCTAAGGATCGATTTAAAAGTTTGATGCTCTCTCTCTCTCTCTAAAGCCCCCTGTGATAAGCACTAGAGGTTTTGTGTTCAATATTCAACATCATCAGTGCTTCCCTAAAAACACGGGACATAAAATTGGACCCTTGGTCAGTCTGTACAATCCTTTGCAACCCAAACGTCGAAAAGAACTTCACCAGCGACTTTACCACCAGGGGAGCCGTAATCCTCCTTAGGGGTATGGCCTCCGGGTACCTGGTACTTATGCACATTATAGTTAGTAAGTATTCATGTCCGTTTTTAGATCTGGGTAATGGACCCACGCAATCTACTAAATCATGCTCGAACGGTTCACTAACCACCGGAATAGGACACAACGGCGCCAAAGGAATCACCTGGTTGGGCTTTCTAGCCACCTGACAGACGTGACATGACCGGCAAAACTGAGCCACACTAGTCTTTAAGGCGGGACAAAAAAAATGTTTTAAAATGCGGTCATACATCTTTGTAATCCCCAAATGACCGGCCCACTCACTTTCATGAGCTAAAGTCAAGATGTGGCCACGCAATCGATCCGGCACTACTAGCTGATATACTGTTCTCCAATTTCCTCCTCCGTCAGGGGACCACTTCCGAAACAGTAAGCCTTCTTCCACAAAATATTCGCCCGTCTGACGGGGTTTCTTATCGCATTTGTGTGCACTCGCGAAACATTTCTGTAAAGTTGGGTCTGCGGATTGTTCGGTCGCTAACCTTTCTCGGGACACTACCCACGGGTCCACACCGGCACGATTTGCAGTCCACACCGGCACGATTTGTGCACGATTTGGATTGTAGGGCTGTCACTCCCAGGGACGTCCGGTTTCGTGAAGTCAGTGTCAGCATTAAACAAAGGAGATAAAAAGCAGGATGACAAGTCCACCCCTTCTCCCTGTTTTCTTGCTTGAGCCCGAGTAACCACACAAGCAGGAAAGACATTTGGAGGCTCCTGCCTTTCACATACCTGTGGCAGGTCTATTACTTCCATAGAGGGCATTACTTTACCCCCAGCTATATCATTACCTAATATGCAGTCCACGTTGGGCACTGGCAATTCGGGCCGCACTCCGATTTTGTATTTACCCGACACTAGGTCTGACTTCAGGTATACGGTATGTAGTTCAACCTGTATGATATTCATATCGATCCCTTTTACCAAGATTTTCGAACCACTGAAAGACTCATCGGAAAAAGGCAAAACATGAGACACTATAACAGACTGCGAAGCCCCCGTATCTCTCAGAACCCGAATTTCTTTCATATCAGTCTCCTCACCTGTCAACGATACCCAAGCAGTGCTCACAAAAGGTTCAAAACCCCCATTGGTTTCCGCTGTTAAGTCTTGAATCATACCCACAGGTTTAGTCGACTCCGCAGGCTTATGAAGACAAACTACTGCAGTACTGAATGGTTAACAAAGTGTGGTTCCCCTCTCTGGCCCAAATGTAATGCAGATATTTCTCTGCACCATGCAGTAGTGTGGAGAGTGAAAGGCTATTTAGCTCAGTGTCCCATATTGTCGATGA
>JABJVR010005251.1:0-13748 GCA_025773905.1 Chitala chitala | reverse complement strand
GTCACTTAAATCCCCTTTCTTCCCCATTCTGATGCTCGGTTTGAACTTCAGCAAGTCGTCTTCACCACATCTAGATGACTAAATGCATTAAGTTGCTGCCATGTGATTGGCTGATTAGCAATTTGTTTTACCAAGCAATTGAACAGGTGTACCTAATACATATAAATATAAAAGTGGCCGGTGAGTGTACATCAGAGTTGTTAGCAATTTTGATGTCCTTGTGGGGACAGTGAGTATAATTCTGTACTTTTTTTTTTCTCAAATTGTCAGACTGGAGTTTGCCAAACAGTAAAGAGGGACCCAAGTGAATCTGAACCAGTGGCAACAGACTGTATTACTTGTATATGTTTTCTGTAATATTATATCTCAAAACGTAAAATCCTCATAAAAATGGATCTCAAAAATAGGTGATACTAATTCATTATGTCCTTATTGAAGGACGGGACATGCTGACACGGAGCAGGTCTACACATAGATAATCTTATTAAAACTACCACAAAAACCAAACAAGAATGCAACAGAAAGAGAGAAACACCAATGAGGAAAGGTAACCTGAAGGACAATCCAACATGGCTTTCACACCAAGCAAACCAACAGTGATACAGCAAACCTACAGGGACACACAGGAAACACAATCCAGGAGCAAACACTAAACCAAAACAAACAAGGATATAAGGCAACTGCAAAATGAGGAGGAACAAAACAAGGACATCCAGGTAAACCGTGACATACGTATGGGCAGGTATTTTAAAAGTATTACAATGAACTTGGTGATCCCACTGAGGATAGGTTTTTAAAACCTACTATTTAAAAAAGGCAGTTGATAATAATATAATAGCACACCATGTCTCATGCACTTTTGAGCTTTTAATTCATAATGTATTACCACCAATTCAGATGTGTGAACTTCTAAACCGGTGGTGCACAGCAAATATTACCAAATACACTTTACTGGCTGAAAGCAAAAGTGCACAAAATGTGCAGACATGTATGTGCATGTATCTTGGTCCACATTACATGATTTGCTGCAGTTTGTCAATTGGTTTGTGTTTTACAAACTGTAAAACTATGCCTTTTCAGTAGTATGCAATACAGGCCTAACCAGCATTATTGTAACTTATTGTTTAATAATAAGATAATTAGCCATTTAGCAGACACTTTTATCCAAAGCGACTTACAACATTTCATATGTGTGTTACAGTAAGCTGGCACTGGGTGTTTTGTTGAAGGACACACCTGGCTGGGCTGGGATTTGAAGCAGGAGACTTCTGCATCCCAGCCTGATGTTCTACCCATTGAGGCACCAGGCCACCAACTAGAATTATCACATCTGAACAATTAATTAGAATTCTGTGACCCTTAACTGGATGAAGCGGTACAGAAGATGAATTAATGACTGAATTAATGAATATTACTTGTATGGTCCATGATTCACTCAACAAGTCCAATATCCAATAATCATAGTCAAGTTATCAATCATACAATTCGCAATAAAAAAACAAGATCCAATACCTAAAACCATAGTCTGTAATTTGAAAAAAAGATGAAAGTCCAATAATCAAAAGGGAAGAAACAAAAAGAACAATCAAAAATAAAAGGGAAAAACAATAAGTCTAAACACTGCTCAAAATGGATAAAAATCAGTACCTCACAGCAACAGGGGGCGAAGGAGGGTTTTCAAAACCATGAATGAACATTTGAAATCCCAGTAAAGATGTGGATAATATTCACATTAGACTGGATTTTAAGTGAGAGGTCTTGTGTTAGCGTGTGTTTTTCTTGGTACCCTAGGTGTGAGTGTGTTCTGCATGTGACCAGACCTTACAACCACATTGGTGACTGAATTAAATGAAGTACTAATGAGGGTACTTCTGCTGGTGGGACTCCAACGACTGTGTAATTTCCAGATGCTAATCAAGCAAACCCCAGAACTAATGTGTCGTGTCCTCCGTGTGTGAAACAGGGCTAAAGGGACCCTGAGGTAAAATGACGACTGAAATCATCGCCTCCTCTGCATTCATTTACATTTTAACAACAATGACTTGCTCTAACCCCAGTGCGACACTGTTCAACAGCCTGACCCATATTTTCCAGGCCTCACTTCTGGTCAGCCGCACAAAATCACCCAGGGGTGAAGGAGCACTCACTGACACAGAGAACGCTCACACCAAGACTTCATGGAAAGATTCTATTCATTTTAATGACACTGAAATGCATTACTGAAATGGCAAGCGCTCAACACGGCGTGTGCTCTCAACATTCTTGCTGCAGAACTGAAAGGGAGGCTTGCTACTGCTGAGCAAAGGGAACAAAAGGACATCAGTTAAGAGGGTGAAGGGGACAAAG
The DNA here is from genome assembly GCA_025773905.1 of Chitala chitala. Classification (NCBI taxonomy): domain Eukaryota; kingdom Metazoa; phylum Chordata; class Actinopteri; order Osteoglossiformes; family Notopteridae; genus Chitala; species Chitala chitala. Next base: position 11,402 of record JABJVR010005251.1, on the reverse strand, counting down.
ACAGCATCACTGCCGTTTCTGCCCATCCACACCATAATGAAACAAAAATAGATCAACCCCTCCTATCAACAGGCAGACAAAAGACATTAGTGCGGACCCAGGCTGTGAGCTGCCAAGGCTGCTCTTCCCAACATTAGATGTAATTTCTCCAACAAACAGCTAATAACTGCATTGATCCTGCGCTCGGCAGCACATGCCTGGCCCAAACCCACAGGTGCTATTCCAGCCTCTCGCCTGTTGTGCCTCCCCTCAGTATTCATTTGCTCACACATTGTGTCAAAACAACCATAACTGACTAACATTTTTAAATACTCTGAGTGCAGAAACACATTTCAATCAATCGCTCCTTCTTCCTCACTCCCCAAAAACACATATTAAACACTAATTAATTATTTTCTTGTAGCAGAAAACAGTATTTGAGCAATAAAACTCCAGTGAGCTGTCTTTCATTTATTTAGCAATGCTCCAAGCAGTAACCTTGTGTATACCCAATGCCATGACAGCCTATGAAACACACTGCATGGAGGAGTAAAAAATATAAGCACTAAATTCTGAGTCCAAGGGCTGAAATATCTACTGGGCATTTGACCGCAAAGACGCACGTATCTGCTTCAGCCAGGGATGCCATAAAGCGGTGGAAAGTTAGGACAATTCGAAAGACACATGACTGACATGGCTTGCAAAAATTAAGACATAACTTAAAACGATGATCTTTCATGGGGCTCCAACAAAATCTCTAGCAGTGCCCCCGATAAACCCATCATACGGTTAATATATCGTAAGGTGGGATAGGACTTTAATACACATAACCTAAGGAACATCATAGCCGAGCCTACCCTAAACCTGTTTAGAACACTTACATTAATTTACAGTTTAAAGTAATAATAATAATCTGCATTTGTGTAAAACCATTCATAAGAGAGTATCGTGTCGCGTTTCACTATACAGGAAAAACTGAAATTTAAAATGAGGAATACGGTTTCTGCTGACTGAGTACTGTCTGTATTGCCGCTTTAGCCAACATTAAAGTGAAATCGCGGAAAACGCTCCGGCGTAATCCGAGGATCGTGTGAATGTGTGAGCGGGCCACACTTTATAACTCACAGTATAATCAAATGACGTAATTTATAAACATTTAAAATATTGCATATTTAAGATTAAACTAATCTTGTTTCAGGAATGCCTGCTCTGGACCACAATTCATAGCGTTCTGTATATTTACTTTATATTTGTGAGTTAGGGGGAGCAGTAACTCCCAAAATACATCATGAACATATGACATGAGGATGAACATGCACACACGGCTTTACACCTCCGAGCCGGTCGCTCTCAGATCAGTTGTTTTCAAACATAGTTGCTGTACTACAGCTACATATTTTTGCTTAATAACAGATAACTACTCGGAAATACTATTAAAGTAGAATTTGTGTGTCCTTTGACATTTAAAAAAGGGTTGTAACTAAACGCTTGCATACACAGAGAATGGTTGTATGCAGAACTAAATTAAACCGAGGTAACTAATGCATGTTATGCAAGAGACCCCAACAGCCAATTCGGTCACAAGAACCTGCTGTGGTTCCTTACAGTGTCGCGTGTCTAATTCACTTCTTACTAACTGGGAATCATACTAGTCTACAACTTCATCCTCGGTTCGTTATACTGTTTATGGGACTCGTGTTATTGAAACACGTACCGAGTTAAAACTGTAGACACCAAACATGCTCACCTGCTTGTCCAGTGTCTCCTTGCCTATAACGGACACTTTCGGTGCTGGGACCCTCTCGCAAGTGCATCCCTCTAACAAGTAAATCCCAGAAGGTCGAGTGCTCTGATCGTTTTCGAAATAAAACAAAACATTTTGAAATAATGCAAAATATTTTTCATGCCACCTGCTATTATCCGTAGTCTTCTTGCTCAGATAGCCTCTTTTGGTGCCTTCTTTGCGCGCAACCACCGAGAGATAAAGAGCGTGTCCTTCATTGTACCGCACGCTTTTCTGCATTTTCCGAATCGGTCCGTTTTTAAAGGAAGTTTTAAGATGTCAGCATTTATTGAAGTTCATCAATACGCTTACAAAAGTGGACCCAAGCCCTACCACCGAAGCGCACTGAAAAGTTGGCTTTCTGGAGTGTGGTGAACTGTACTGCAACCCATATTCGAATTAATCCCAAAGGCAGTTCATCCAAAGGAGTATCTCAAATCCATGTTGTATCAAGGTAACTTTTGGACTCAACTAAATCAGAATCCTCACAGCGTTTAAAGTGATTTTACGTAACATTTGAAATAGAACGTGCTGATTCAACGCATAGACGATAAAGCTGAATCTCCACCAGGACAGCAGTGACCGGCTCTGATGAGAGCTTAAAGAGACAGGTCTCGATGAAATACGCGCTCCTTCACCTACTGCGGAGCTCCGCTATAAGGAGCGCTCCTCACGGTGCAACTAAACATCCTCACTGCTAGAGGAGGAGCACAGCATTCTATAGTGGGGTATACAGTATGTCTGCATCGGGTCAGTTACTTGGTACTAACTACGCATATAGTTCAGTGCATTATTTTCACTCCCATGGTAATTAACGGTGTTTACTATGAATTATAATTGTGGTTTAGTGAAGCTGTAGTGTTCTGCCGTTTTATATCGCGGTCCAACCTCTTACAGAAAGGAAGAAATCGATCTGTAGCTCATACCTGTTTGAATTATTATAAAGAATATTTGTGTCGTAACTAGATGTTAATTATGTAATAGGGTTAGTTAAAGATGGCGATATTATTTATCTGAATTTATTATAATAATAATAATAATCCGTTGAATTATTATTATCCGTTTAAAAAAATAGGTACAAGACTGTCAAAGTCGTTGACTAGTATCAAAATAAGCATAGTTCTGTAACAATACTACATAGCTATGATTTTTTTTTTCTGGGTGGGAAATCATGCCCATGAGGTACCAGATGTTTGAGAAGTGAGAGGATTAATTGAAAAATCGTTTCAGTATCAAGTAAAACAAGTCACTTTAGAGCGGAGACTAACAGATTTTTATTCTTACCACTAAATTGTAAACATATTGTATGAGGACCGATAAAGTACTCTTTTACTCGATTTATTTATTCATTTATTATAAATAGTTGGATTAGGGTAAAAACTGAGATTGGTTGTATACGTACTTTACCAGCCTGACAGAAACTGAGTTTCGTGTTTTCTATCAGAAGCTTTGAAGCTTTTCTCTTTTGACTAACGTCACTTTATCTCAACTCCAAAAAGTGTTATAGATCATCACCTGAAATTTCGTTTGTACTAATTAAAGTAATTAGTTCTGATAATTCTATATTGAGGACATTTTTGGTGATTTAAGCAAAAGTTAATGACTTTCTGGCCAAAGGACAGTTTTCCCCATTTTACACACGGCCTTTTAGGCCATTCTCTTGTCTTTTTTGACACCTCTTCAGTTTTTCATTTGTTTTAGTTCTGAAACATCACGATGTCCCATAAACTGGTGCACCCTGACTGACTGGACTAACAGCCAGTCTTCTATCAATAACTAGGCAGCAGCCAGCAGCCAGTACATCGGTGCATTCCCGCACCTCCTGTCAGCATAGCCTGACTCCTCCCAGAATTCTCAGTTCAGATGCTTCTGAATTTTAATTCAGTCAGTAGCTGCACCTAGTCATCATTTCAACCAATCATTTTTACCTGTATTTATGCACAATTTGAGCTCATTCAGATCGTACTGCTGTAGAGTACTACCAGTGACTCCACATGCACAGTTTTCAATGACAGAGCCCTGAAATCTTAACCGTTGAATTAACATCTTGTCAAGTTTTTTTTTTTTTTTTTGCAGTGCCATTGCATCCTTTCCTCTTCCTCATTAATACCAGTGTGCAGCAGAACCCTGAATGTCTACCTCTTCTCAACAAACCTGAAACACACATAAGAAAACTCACCATATACTGCAGCTACTTAAGCCAGTTTCACTCTCAATCTGTTACTTCATATGGTTCCCTAGACCAGTAGGGGTATGTGTGCCCCTGGGCAACAAGTGCAGGGCTGAAAGCAGGTCCATACAGGGCCATACTCTGCCCTCAAACACATCACAGCGATGTGATTGACTAGGGTTCTTGTAGTTCTGGAGTACAATGTGTTTAATTTTAGAGTAAAGACAATATAATTTTTTAGTTTCAATTCAGTTCAAATGGAAATTATGGAAAACTGTTGTGTTCAACACAACACTATTTTATTAGGAGTGTGTAGCAATAATCGTCAGGAAGAGCATGAGAGCAGAGACAAGGTGGTATGGTTACATTGACTAAACAGTTGGTGATATGTTGTATTTTTTACATTTTTAAAACTCACTGAACTTGTATATGCCTCAGAACTATAAAAAAAACAGTACAACTGGCACATTAACATGGTGTTGGCTGTTTGGAAGGAATAGAAAATACAATGTGACCTGGAAGGGTACGTCAGACAGTGCCACTCTACCAGTTATTCATATTCTAAACAAATAATTGTATTTAATTACATAAACTATCAGCTAAAACCAAATTAAGCAAACTCCATCTCAAAAAGCTGTCATGTACAATTGTGTGGCTGATTTGTTGTTAGAGTGGTCAATGATAGTTAGTGCTGCTTAATTAGCTTCTGATGGTTTTATGTTCTTTTTACTTCATTATAACTTGAATCAAAGTTAATATTTAACAGGTGGCACCACAACTGGCACAATAAAGAAGTCATTTTAGCTGAGTTTAGACTCAGAAAAAACGTTTGTTTGGGGCATATCTGCAAATTTAGTAGACATACAGCTAAACAATGCAGATCTGTTTCTTTAAATGCAAGAAACACCTACTGGCCACCAGCAACTCCATTTTCACAAGTTATTGTATACAATCATGTTACTGTTCATACAGGTCTTTTTATTTACATGCCCCAAGTTAAGTAATGCACTTTGCTGAGTAGTACTGGTTAAGTGTGGACATGGCTGGGCCAGAGGCAGGAGTTTTTGAGTCTTGACTCAGCCCAGCAGCTGCTTTAGATGTGCACAGGGCACTAGTCTCCAAGCAGCTCCACTCACACTCCTTGCCATTCCCCCAGGGTTCCTTGATCTTCAGTCCAGATCATACCTTTCTGGAATTGCAGGGGTTTGAGCTTCATACATTATTAATTTGTCTATTGCCTGTTTCAGTTGTGCAAAGTCTGTTCAATAAATACCTTCCTAGTACTGCATGTGACTCGAGCCTCAAGCACCTGATTGTCATCCATGACACATATTTACTATCATTCAGTTGACCACAGATGGATTTAAAATAAACATAGATGTACCTGTTAAATGTGACTAGTGAAAATAATTATGTACCTCACCAGACTTAGCCTGTTATAATATATGGATATACTACCTTATCCAATTCACAGCAAACCTGGAGCCCATCCCAGGAGCTACAGGGCAGCTACAGGGTGCGGTGCCAATCCACATACATACAACTGGCAATTTGCGAACTCCAGTCAACCTAACCTGCATGTCTTTGGACTATGGGAGGAAACAGGAGAGCCCAGAGAAAACCCACCAAGCACAGGGAGAACAAACAGGCTCCACACACACAGACCAGGGGTGCAGAACAAACCCCGGGCCCAGAGGTGTGAGACGACAGCAGTAACTGCCACGCCACCGTGGCACCTAATACTAAAGCTAAAAATGATTAATTTTAAAGACATCTACAACTTTGTTCCATTTTAACTTTTTAGAGAATTACATTTACAGGTATGGAAAATCCATTCCCAAGTAATGGGACAGTATTTTTTCTGCAGTTTTACTGTGTTCTACCAAAAGTGTGATGACCAAGCAGATGAAATATAGTATTTATATACAGAGTTTCCTGGAAAAGGGCCACCATTAAATGTTCTCATAAAACATGCTGAAGATATAAAAATGCTGCACCACACACATTGTTTTGTAATATGTTGTGAACAAAAGTGTCAGTAAAATAAAACCCCCACCAATTTAAAAAAAGCTGTTAGGCCAGTACGTGATAAACTCAGGTACTTACCTATAGGACTATTTAAAATGTCCAGATTCTCTCTAGATTGTGAGAAAATAGCTGCAAAACAATTTTGATCCCATTTGGACATGAAAAATGTACTTTCTATTTCATCCTGGCTTCCATCAAGCCTATAGCACTGAAACTGCTTTAAGCAGAAATGTACATTACAAGATTTAAACTCATTTAAGCGACACGACTGCTTGTCCTTCTGGATGCTGCTGCTACACTTGATGCAGTTAATCTGTTTTTTGGTACACAAGTTTCAATCTGGTGTTGGCCTCAGTAGAACTATTCTTAGGTGGTATATTTCTTATTTAGCAAACCATTATTATTAAGATCATATAGTTAAAAATGGAACTTCTGCACCCATATCATAGCTTAGATAGTGAATAATGCAGAGGTCTGGTACTCTTGTCTTTAGGTAATATAAATATATCACCTACCATTGCAGTGCTGACAACCATCGGTTAAAATGTAATTATAAAGCTTAGACTGACACCTTAGTTAATTGCTTTATTACGATTGAAGAATGGCTGAACAACAACTGTTACTAAACCCTTCCAAAACTGAGTGTATATGTGATCCCAAATTGATCCATCTTTAAATCCTGACCAAATACCTGTTTCTTAAGGTTAGTCTACTCACACTATGCACTACAGCTCAATGTAACTGACACTGCTGGTACTTGTGTACGTCTTTGTACCTTTGCATTCTCTGCTTGCTTGTAAAAGATTTTGCTTCCATGCTGACCCATCCTTACCATCTGATATGACTTCCTGCTGTATTAGAGCATTATGGAACAGGGGTTTTACCCAAGGCATCCTGCCAGCCTTCAGAGATCTACAGTAGATGTAGTGCATAGATCAACTTCATACTATATTCTTACTTTCATTTACTGATGTATAATGTTAGCATGACCACTAGAGTTTGACAGCCAGCTGACCCTAGACCTCCACAGTTCCTTTCTCCTCCACAGTGTGGAGTTTCTAATCCTCTCCTATGAGTCCCTTGGTGCAATTATTGTGAAAGGTGCTATATAAAAAATAGAATTGAAAAGGGTGTGATCTAAAAATTTGAATGGAACTGGAATGCATTTTAAAGAAGTATGAAGAAGTTGTATGCCCATAATGCTTGACGTGCAAGACAGAGTGGAACAAGGCAGGTTAGGGTCTACTCGCACCACCAAACAACAGCACAAAACTATAATGGTACAACGAGGGGAAACTGGGGTTCTAGGGAACACAGGGCAATGGCAGCACACACAGAGCTAAGGTAAATGGACCAGGTAACACATGGATGGAGTATAACCATAGAATAACTATAAGGTCCACAAACAACCAAGGAAGAGACCACCAAAGGATTAAAGAATGAAGTGGTGTGACCGCAAACCATTACAGACCCATGTTCATCAAATAACCAGAAACACTGGTTCAGTTATGAGTTTTTTAATAAGCCTAAGAATAAGGATTACTACAATTCCCCACATCAAGCACAGGACTCCACCAGAGCCCACCAGCCAAACCTTTGCTTTTCTGTCTGTCTCTGCCTGGAATATTACATCGATAACATAGAGAGCATACAGTATATAAAAATCTTCATAACCATGTAGAAATTGAAGGTTTTTGTGATGCCACATCGTAAATTTAAACAAAACATGTCAGACACTTGCACACATTTAATGTGACATGGCAACTGATAAAATTCAAAAGAAACCACAGATAATTATTAGTATAACTAATTTCAATTAAAAATCGTACCATCCCATAGTTGAATAGTCATGCACACTCTTTTATAATAGGACTGTTGTCACGCCCGGCCGTTCGCAGTCACCAGCCATGGCTCGTTTTCAACCCAAGCTCCAAAGGCTGCAGCAAGGAGCTGCACTTTGTGAAGTATTGAGCCTCATGCGATACACTAAGCAACTGCTTAACCTGTCATGTGCCTCTCCCCTCTTGTGTCTCCCAACTCCTGGTGCCTGATCATCCCCCTTGTCTTCTCCTCCCAAAGTCTGCATTGTGAATGGACCCCTCTGGAACCCAGACCCTTGCCTGATTCTTGGACAATGATTATCGACTTGAGCCCTACCTGTTTCTGTTGTTCCCTAAAAATAAACTTCACTCTGCAGAAGGGGATCTATATCATTGTGTTTGGCTTCCTCGTGACAACTGTAGCTTTGTTTAGTTAGTGAACTGTGTACAAAATATTATCCAAAGATAATGAGCACACATTACCGTATCAGTAAGTGATCAAGTGATTTGACTGTGGTCACAAGGCAGATTCCCTGTTGGCAGACCCTGTTCCTGAATATGGTGGTGTATGAATGCGGTGATCCCATTGGTGGAGGCCACTGGTGACGCTGTTCCTGAATATGGTGGTGTATGAATGCAGTGTTCCCATTGGTGGAGGCCACTGGTGACGCTGTTCCTGAATATGGTGGTGTATGAATGCAGTGATCCCATTGGTGGAGGACAAACTGCAGTTAACATGGCTTCAGTCTCATGTTATACAGTAGTTTTCACTCTTATGGCAGCAGCTGTTTTCAGTGGATGGACGGTACTTTCACACTAATGTGTGTGTGAAACTGTATTTTGTCTCCACTATGAGGTATTATTGTATAACTAATTCCCTGCTCATTTCCCAGCTCCACAACTATCAAAGATAATAATAGCATTTACATTTATTCATTTAGCAGACACCTTTGTCCAAAGCGACTTACAATGAGTAATAGTACACGTGCATGTCACGAACACGGTCAAACTGTACCAGAGAATATAACAGTAACTGACCTATAAATGTACACAATTTAGTGAAACAATTGTGACACAAGTCGGTAAGTAAACGGGAATGCAGTCTTGTACAAACAAGGAAAACATGTACAAACACCCTCGCAGCAATGCAGTAATACGTGCACTTATGGATTCTGGAGATGATGTATTCAAAGTTTTCTCTGGCTCAGCCTCTCTCAGTGGTTGAGGAACCGGAAATTAGTCACGATTTCCATTGGAGCCCCATCAGTGGTAATCTATAGGTATGTCATTCCCTTTGTATTTTCTGAAGGCCCAATTGACTTTTTGGTTTTGGTATTTGCCATGTGATTTTCATGTCAAAATAACTTTAAAAGCTCTAATATTGTAATACATTTCTGTAGCCAGTCTCATCACTGCTGTTGGTCAAACAAGTCACAGCTGAGACATCATGAATTCCATAATGTGGTTATTGTTGAATATTCACATGGTTGTATGTGGACAGTGGTCAACTGCTGATTTCTACTGTAGTGCACTCCAGCCACACCAATTGTACCCAGTCAGTCAATCAAATTCAGGCATTCTGACTATGGTTTTTTTTTTTTTTTGAAAAAATATTTTCAGTCTCTTTTCCCTAGTAAATATTTTGTTTAAACCCTGGTGTAAGTGAGAAAACTGGTATAAGTGAGATGTCTGGCATTAAACTGGAAAAGGCAGACAAAGTTTTATAACAATAAAAAGAGAAAGTTGAAGACATTAAGACAGGACTGCTAAATGAGTGTTCTGTGGATACTCACATTAATTACCCAGGGTATATACTGATGTATATATTCATTCTTTTTACAGTTTTTCTTTGTCTGTGAAATGTAAAGGCACAGACAATGAATTTTAAGTACTGTGCATCTTGTGTAAACAATAAGTAACATGAAGGCATGTGTGTTTCTGTCACAGCCGATTTGTTTGTAATTGCTTTTTCTTTATAGTGTTGCAGCTTCTGTCTGCTGAAGTAGAATAATCGTAACAATAAAAAGAAATTGGCTTTAAGAGAATAAGGGATCATTATTACAAGCTGGCAACAATTATGACTTCCATCTGAGGTCTGAATGAGTCACTCAGATCAAACACATTCCACTTTATTGTGCAAATTTTTAAACACAGAGGGCAGGTGCTTTCAACTGCAACTCAGAAAAAAACTGACAAAAATCTTTGTCTTATTCCCCCTTTTTTGCATAGTGTCAATGTACCATTTAAAAACAAAACAATAAGAAATGTAAGAAAGAACCTAGGACTTCACATTTTGTTTGGACAAAAAAGACACAACGAACACCAGTTCTGGTCTCACATGGAGTTTATTCAAACCCCCACAGCAGAGAAAGAAACAGGTTGCATGGATCTTTTCTACAGCAAGGTCAGTGGCTGTAAACGGAAGGATACAGGAAGGTGGTCAGTGACAGTCAAAATGATAACTTTATTTACACATTTATTGAAACACCAAAAATCTTTCAAACACTGTTGGATCTACAGCTATTTGGTAGTAATGCTAACACAGGGATATTAATGAAGGGCCTACATTTCCAGCAGACAACCAGTTATTCCTTACTTGTGAATTTATAAGAGTCCTCTAAAAAACCATTTTAATATGCAGATATCTGTTCAAGGGTGTTGCATTCTGCAAAAGACACTGTGTTAGCCCACCCTCTGCTAGCAGGATGTGCGTTTTGCATTGAGCCAGAGTGCTTTGCTATGGCAACCACATTTCACTCTTAACCTGCTGAATAGAAAGAGCGTGCATCAAGGCTGTCCACAGTGCCTTGTTCATAGGTGTTACACAACAGCTCTAACTACATTCTTATTTTCTGCATTGGTTAGTGTTGCAATGCTGCAAACCCAACTGATATAAGAACATAAATACTCAAACACATACATCATTATTCCTTTGTGTTATTATTTACAGCATGCTTGTTGTATATGGGTTGTTGTCAGAAATGTTACCCACTGGGGGTACCTTGTGTTTGAATTAAATTCCAGAGTTTTCTGCTTGAGGTCCTGTGGTTGTACCATGGTTATCATGTTCCTGCTGTACATGCCAGGATAACTGTGATATCTTGCAATGGGGGTACTACTACTAGTATTACTTACTAACCTCTCTCTGTAATCTTTCTTTGTGCATGTGTGTGTCCACTGCCCAGCTGGGCACCATCTGAGCAGGATGCCTTGTTAGAGCTGACACCCAGTGTACCCCCTTGAATGAAGCTTCGCCCAAGGGACACCACAAGCCTATTGAAAGTTACTTCAACATCTGGAGCACAGGAGGACTATATAGAGCAATTTACAATTTAGCTTAAACTTAACTTAACTATACAATTTAGCAATTTCCTCATGATCTAATAATATATCTTATTATATTTAAAAGAATATATACTGTATATATATCTGTATAGTTAAGGTATATGTTCGTCACTCGACCAAATTTTGACATTTTGAACGAATAAGAAGGAATATATATATATATATATATATATATATATATATATATAAAAAAAACAATTTTATAAATCAATAGACCCTTAGCTTTAACTTCACATTGTGGTACAAGAAACAACCCCACCTAGACTAGTCCATTTTT
>JABJVR010005250.1:661-13750 GCA_025773905.1 Chitala chitala | reverse complement strand
TTTCCCTGCTTAACCTGCTCCTGCCATGTGCCAGTCTTTCCCTCTTTGCCCTGCTCCTGCCATGTGCCAGTCTTTCCCTCCTTGCCCTGCTCCTGCCATGTGCCAGTCTTTCCCTCCTTACCCCGCTCCTGTCATGTGCCAGTCTTTCCCTCCTTACCCTGCTCCTGCCATGTGCCAGTCTTTCCCTGCTTGCCCTGCTTTTGTGCCCTGGTTTGATTTGTATAAGACTTCATGAAACTTCATTTTGGGCTGATATGAAAATATTGAAAATATAGTAACTACTTAAACTTCACAATTACAAATTTTACATGAATGTATCTAGTCATGTAACGCGTCACTAAAACTGGCATTATTAAATAAACATTTGTAGGTGAACCCATGCTGCTGTTCATTTACTTATTTTTTATACACTTCTTTAGGAGCTAAAACAGCTTAGCTTCCTGTGTTAACAGCACACTCTGTTTAGAAGCAGCCCTAATACCTGATGAGCTAGCTCATGTGCGATAATTAAGGCGATGTTGTCTTTATTTTCTGAAAAGTAGCTGCTTTCCTCGTAGAGAAGGTAAGACTCTTTGTACAAGATCAAACCCCAGTTCTCCATACCTTGTGCTCCGAAGTTTGGAAGCGCAACCTGGTCTTAGAAACAGAATCGATATGGTAGTTTCAGAATAACATAAAAAATGTTAATGTTTTTCAAACACATCCACAGTATGAAGTCTGAAACACTACTGAAGATGTTCAAACATAAACATACTCAATTACAACACTTACATTTAAATGAGCAAATTGACTAATTAAAAAAGCTCCGCCCAATGTCGAATGAAACACAGCAACTTACCTAATTTACTTAAAGGATACCTTATACCATACAGCTCTTCAAAGTAGTTTAGTACAGTCCCGGCTATGGTGTGTGCATAATCAGTTTTCCCAGAAACCACAGCGTCAGGCCGAGCACAAGTCTTCAACAAAGATAATACCAATGGTAAGGGGTTAGCTGGAATACATGAGAGTCCCTGTCCTCTGTTGCTGTAACCCTGAGCACCGCAGGCCCATTCAGGGGGTCCTGGCTAAGTGGGAGACACGTGTGAAGCCCTCAGGGTTCTGGTTTTGTGCTGTGCTTTGTGCAGCTTGACTGAGCATACAAATTGAGACATAGAGTTAAATTTTAAAAGGAAGCACTATGTTTTTTAATTTGAGTTTCCGTCCTGCGAGAAAAATGTTATCTGGGTATGTGGTGCATGAATAAATGGGGGGAAACACATGATATAAGGATGAGGGACGCAGCTCATACAGAGTGGCTCTTGGTGTGTGTTCAGCACAGTTTCAATAAAACCATAGCATCTGTGTACCTGCAAACAACACATGACACAACTAACATTGGACAACAACTTTAATTTCTTCACTCCCTTTACATCGTTGAAGATCAACCTGTAATGAAAATTTAACACAATTGTTTTAAGGAAAGAAAAAAATGTTTATAAAATTCTCACAACCTCTTCTATAAAGCTTAAATTGGGCTTTATTGTGCTTTCCAATGGACATATAAAGGAAATATGAAAACAGAAGGTTATAAGTGCAGTATGTGTCACACGAGATGACGGGAACGGGACGACAGGACAGGACGACGGGACTAACCCACCTTTATAACGTATCTGTCATACTGACTTGCTTGACATTTAAAGTCAGACACCATAAAAGCTAGGAGATATGTGGACATTTTCAGGGTTGGGTAAAACTCTGTGACTAACCACGCTTCCCCATCAATGTTCACTTCCATCTGCTCTGAAAAACAAACAGCAAACATTCGCTGAAGTGGAACTTCATGTCACATGATGGCACATGTATGTTTTTTGCCATGTTTCTCAGAATCCCAACGCGTAACTGCTGATCGGTGCAGTGCCGATTTGCTTTGCTAGAGTTAGTGGTTTTACAATAACCAAAACAGAATAACAACAGTTATGAATTAGCAAAGCAATGCCTTGCCTATATTTGAAAAGCGTGTCTATTGAGTGATTGTTTATTTCATTTAAAGGCTATGGCCAAATTATCTTTTGACAGGCAAACCCCATTAATTTGCTGTATTCTGTCACACAGATTATCGTGTTTTGTTTTCAGTTTTTATACGGTGTTGTTTCTGAGACGTGCCTGAACTGGCCACGGTGTTCCAGTTCAAAGGCTCCCTTTGCTATGCCTCAAACTACTTTGTAATTATTGTATTTATTATTACTCAACTCACCTTGATGGCAGATCCAGTTTTAAATGTGTGTGAGCCACTCTTCATCACAATAAACACACTTAGGCACTCTTTGGCTAACCCAGAGCCGGCCCTGGGCATAAACTGTATAGATAAATGTTAGAGTCGCCATCCGTCCAGGGGGCACCGCTGGTATGAACACAGCAACCGGTGGTGGAAGTGGTTGCAAAGGGGCACCAGCTAAAATTTTGTCTAGGGCACCAAATGGGTGAGGGCCGGCTTTGAACTAATGTTGAATTGGTACAGAGAAGTAAGAATTGGCATGGTAGAAACCCATGGTCCTCAGTATAAGAGTCTCATTAGTACCCCAAGAGAAGGACTCTGGTCTTTAGCTCAGCGGACTAATTGTCTTGTCTGGTAACTCTGAGTGGGCTATGAGGTCCCTGGTTAAAATCCAGACCAGAGACAGCACTGTAACACACAACCACAACCCACATATAGTTACCAGTCAGGAAGATTAACCTGCTGAGGTAAAGTCCTTCCCCACTGAACTAAACACCCGAGTCCTCCTCACCATCCGAGATAAAGACCCAAGATCTCCACCTTCTCGGATATGAAAAGCGCGGAGATGCCCGCTCTGGAAACCTGAACTCTTGTCCTGACAACCGGATAATACGGTTATTATATCTTGCGGTTATTTGTGCTCCGACTTATAATTCATAGTATCAATTTAAAACAACTTAACATGAAAATATGTTACATGTACATAGTTTATTTATATGTAGTGAGGACCTGCCGTTCACTTTCTGTTAATATAACGTGCTGGACGAAAGCTGAAGTGATGTAGTACCTTTTTGCGCTGCGTTGCTTAACGCGACCGTGTCCTTCCGATGGATGAGAGTGATGTAAAACACAGCTTTCATCGCTGGCTCATCAAAACATGGGAAAACCTTCCTTGCGTCTGTGTGTTGCAGTTGGCTGCTTACCAGAAACCTGCAGAGAACATTCATAAGGGCTACATGCGCTGTCAAAACTAAATCTTCAGCGGTAAGATTTCCACATCTGTGTTAACGTTACAAGTACTGCACAGTCTACTTCGAATATAGGTGCTTGCAACATTTTGAAGGTGTGTTTCCGTGCACCATGGTACTGAGGGTGCTGCACTACACCACGCAGAGCTGACCTTCCGTTTGCGCCGTAAGAACAGCCATTTGGTGCAGAATGCGCGTTACAGAGTGTAAGTAGGAGGCTTGTAGGACCCGCTGTTACACTCCAGAGCGTGTGTTCATGTTACTCATGAATTCCCGTTTCATCTAGTTGCCAAAACAAGCTCTTCTGCAGCAACAGTTTCTGTAGATATGTTTATGACGGAAAATTAACTTTTCCATTCACGATGATAGATTATAAAATAGTCAAAGCATACTTACACTCTACTTATAATTTAATCCCCAATGTAACTGGAATACTTTAACTTACAAAAAAAAAAAAAAAAAAAAAAGACAATGATCCCTTTCTCGACGTGTTAGTTGTGTGCACAACATATAGCGAACTAATATCTATACGACTCTTTTACATGCGCATTGGCCAGTTTTGGTAAAAGCAGCATCATAACGGACTGTTTAAGAATCCTGTATGACAAAGAAAATAAATACATGAATTATTACCTTTTGCTGCCATTGATCGTGTACATGTCCAAATAAATTCCATCGTAGCTATATTCCAAACGTCCCTCAAAGGAGGTAGAGAGAGTGTACGTTGCGTTAACTGTTAATGGCTGTGCCAGTTCTATTTCTAAGAAGTCGGTTCCATCTTGTCTCAAGCTGAAAGCTTTTATCTCCGCAGCAGAGCCGTTTTCATGCGTGAGATGAAGAGATGTCAGGTTGAGATCTTTGCTGTGAAGCTGTATCACATGAGTGGCTTCCACGCACATTATCTTTACAGTGGAGTTTCCTTTGAAAATGGTGGTGTAATCTGAGTCATTTGGCTCCGTGTGCAGGTACGGCTGAAGGTAAATGGCGTACTCCTCTGGAATCACGTTCCTGGGGAGACGCAGGTTTCGAGGTGGACGAGAAGGTTTCAAACCACGGTCTGGAGAAATAGGCGAGGCTCTATGCACTTGGACTTGGAAGGCAATTATCATGACAATGACAAGGATAAGACCCAACACTGAAGCCACAGTAATGGCTACGCTCAGCCCTCTGGACATGGCTTGTCTTTCCTTGATGCTGTTGGAAATGAAGTGAACACTGGCTGGCGTGAACTTTTGAAAAGCTTCCCTGTCTTAGCTGGGCTCCCATGGGCACGGAGGCTGTACAAACACACCCACTATAGAGACTGTTAATAGATGTACTGACCAGCCAAAGCTGTGAGTTTGGAAGGAAGAAAAGTCGGTGTGCTTTTGAGTAAACTCAGCCCATCTGGAAATACTTTTCTTTTGTCTCAACGTTTTCGGAAAGGTTGGTCCCTTTAAAATTTATAGCTGGGCAGACATGGAAAACAGGATTCCAAGAATCCTTTGGTCTTATCCAACTCATTTCTTCCAGTCCTTGTGGACACTTTGTGCCTCAGGTCACACTGCGAGAGATCCAGTGTTTTTATTCTCTATTTGATGTCCAAGTATTTGTAAAATTTCTGGGCTTTCCCATATGGTCAGGCATACCAACACCAAATTCCTCAGAGTTACAAAAATCAGAAGCATGTGTTGATGTGATGAGAAGGAAGTTAGCAATGCAGATCAGCATGGTCCTCTATTGCTGCAAATTACTTCAGAAGAAACATGAAATTAGTATGCCCACAAAAAAAAAACAAAACAATTCAGTAAAAAGTGGTTTCAGTTAAATCTGACATTTATTTATAACAAAATTCAACCCATTTTATACAAATACTGACACAGGGAACATCCATCCATTTGCCATACCGCCATATCCAATTCAGCACTTCACTTACCGTCTCTTTAGTTACAAGGGGGAGGGCACAACAGGGGCATTATTAGGTGCTTTTTCTGTTGAGCCCCGTTTTATTAAGGGAAAAGAGCAGGAGAGAACTCGGGTTCCCGTATGTGCCTCCTTTCAGTGATTAAGCTGCACTTCGAAAGTCTTTCTTCTGTTTCTTAGAGACACTGAAGCTTAAACGGAAGACACGAATACATGGCAGGAGTTCACATGTGAAATGGCGGTTTGTTTTAAAAGCACTTGTTGTTGCTGGAAAGCTCAGTACCTGAGATGCTCCGTGGAAACTGAGCACGTTACCACACCTCACACAGCTGGGGATCTTGGGCTGTGGGCGTGTGTGCGCGCGCCTATGGCACGTGCGGTATATATATAATCATTAAATCACAGATAAAGATTCAGATGTTATTATTGTTCATTGTGAGGTACGGAAAGATAAGGTCAAACGCATGTCACTCCAAACATTTAAGCGACCTACTGAGAATTTAAAATATTCAAAATAAAATATGGCGCACATAACGTGCCCGCGTGCGTATGCATTTTAGTACTCAGTGTACATGAAATAATGTAATGTTTAAAATCGAAAACGGTTTTGTCTTTAAATTGAACTATTTAAAGTGTTTGTGTATAATTAAGCAAGAGCCATGAAACCACAGCTGTGTCAGCACGCTACACTGGGTGTAAGGCGACGCTTAAAAGGCGCTTCAGACACGCAGGAAAGGCACGAAGGCTTCGGGGGGCTCATGCTGTCACAATACATCACCGATAAAATAAAACGCAGGGGATGGGTGACAGTTTTACAGCAGCAGTAAAGTTTACGGCGTTCAGTGACTTTAACATTTTCGTGCATGAATTAAAGCCTTTCTTTAGGCATGAAAACAAAAGGCTCAACTTGATATTTTTCGGCATGCATTTTTCAGGCACTTCCTCCGATGTGCAACGGTGGGCACGAAGGGGTTAAAGGCGAGTCACCTTCTCCCCAGTTTTTCTTGTCGTTATCAGGCCATAGTTATATGTTGTATATAATTAAAGTGTTCTTGTTCCAAATTAATTTTGTCAATTACGATGCACTAATAGTATTTAAGCATGCGAGTGTGTTGAATTAAAAAACATAATTGTCCGGAATTATGAACATCTTAGTCGCGGTTTCGAAGCTGCACCGTGTAAGTGTGGTTCTGTGCTTCGTGTTCCGGCGCAGCTGCAGGGTGAGGTGAGACGTGCAGCGTCTCCATCCACACCGATGACCGCCACCCTGCACCGTGGCCATACAGCTGGGACGCATTCACGTGACCACGAGTAAGGCAGCAGCCGACTCTCATGTACTGACTTTATTTGTATTTACAAATTTGCCTACATTTTGTGAGCGCGGGCGAGGTGGAGCAGTGCCCATTTAGCTGGTCTGAGACAGGACAGTGTACTACTGTGGTGGGCAAATCTAAACTTAACAGAACTTCAAGTCCTTTTCCATTTATAGGAAAGAGTGTCTTGTACAGTTTGTGTATTGTTCCCTTTATGAGTGTGTATTTTACTGGTGCCTAACTGCAAATGCCCACACTGAGAACAATAACTTTGGACAGTTAGGAGCACTGTAGACAGGCTCCGTGGTCAGCTGACCACAGCACAGGAAGTTTTCCTCCAGAGAAGGTCAGCCTTCTCCTGTCACACATCCTCTACCCTAACCTGCACCATGTCCTGAATAAACAGCGAGTCGGCTTGTCCGGTGGACATGCCTAACCCTGTCAGCTAGGAGTGCGAGTCTGAAGCGTAACACTCGTGACTCATAACAACATGTGTTCCCTTGTGTGTGTGTGTGTGTGTTGGGTCCCGTAGCCTCTACCATAATGCAGACATGTGCTTGGACATGTTATCTCAGGGTTCACACTCCTTGGCGTGTTTACATCTCACTGTTAGCGTGTGTAATGCTAAGCAGGCCCTGCTCACGGTGCTGATATGACTTCCTGAGCAGTGATGGATGGCAGCCAGCAGGGAATCCTTAACATTGACCGTGGACAAACACAACACTCTGGAAAATAACCCATCCACCGCTCACATGACATTACATTTATTCATTTAGCTGATGCCTTTGGACAGTATGACTTACAAATAACACATTACAACAAGATCCATTCTTTGCATTGAACCCATCCAGTGGATAGCCATTATTCAGCAGCCACTAGCACTGGGACACACCTGGTGGCTGGCATGGGATTTAAGCTAGTAGACTTCTGTGTTTCAGCCTGATGTGCTACTAGTTGAGCAAGAGTTAGCAGTGGTTAAAAGGGCCGGTGATGGTGTTGAATCCACATGTCGGTGTGAGCCTGGTCATTAGCACCATCTTATGTCCTGTCTGATGGCGTGAGTTCGTACAGGCCTACAGTCCTGCTCTAAAGCACATAATAAGGGCACGTAAAGCAACAGTGGTTCTGTTTCTAAATGTGACCCCCTCCACTCTGTTGTTCTCCTAAGGTGAGTCTTTCTCACCTGCACAGGTAAGTGGAGCACTGCTGGTTGAGTACACGTCACATGGGTGTTGGAGGTTTTTTTTGGGGTGTGCCTTTAGTGCTTCACAAGTTTTGGATCGCTTTCCTTTTTAAAACTAATTTTTAGCCGTTTGGAGCATCAAAAGGTCACTTTTAACTATTTATTGTCATCAGGCATGGCCACACTGATCTAAAGGTCAAGTTTGCACAGTGAAGGATTTTAAACTGTGGTTCCTAAATGTGTCTAATCTAGTGTTATTGTATTTATGTGTATGTGTGTGTAATCCTTCTTCTGTATTGTATTGTTGTCTCCTCTGCATTTTATTCATTGTTGCATTTTATTTATTGTAAATAAAAATGTCTTGGTTTAAAATATCTGCCAGAATGATGAGGGATGAACGCCCAGTAGTGAATTTATTCTGGAGAGATCTTTCTGACTGGTGAGAGAAGGGAAAAAAAAGTCCTTCTCTAAAGCCAAACTTTTCCATATTTCCTCTGTGCAGCCATGTTTATTCAGCGTATTGTTGTTTTTTTTAAGTAGGGTAGTGTTTTCTACAAATATTCCTTGAGGACAGTGTTTTTTGAGGGTTAGTTTCAGGGAACACAGACAAATGCTGGAAATGCCATTCAAGTTTCATGTTAACATTCTCAGTATTATATAACATGCTCACGGCGTGAGAATGAGTAAGCAACATGTGCATTTCTATAATTTACATTTTCCTAAATGCCTGACTGTTGTGCCTTCAGTACATCACAGCTAGCTTGCCATACATAATCACAAAGTCCCTAGAAGTGTGTGAGTCATGGACATGTGGCTGGCTTCTCTGCTGACTCTTTGAGATGACTCTTACACGCTCTGCCTGGCAGTGGAAACATGCCACTCAGCAGTCTGGGTTGGCACAGGGAGCAGGGCAGTCCTTGTCAGTGCCCATGTGACATGAATTAGCCAATGAATGATGATTTCAGTGTTTTAAAACGCCACATGTTATTCCCTGTTCCTTTGTCACAATGGTGAAGACAAAGGAGCTGTCTGAGGACATCTGGAGTGCTATTATTAGCAAACACAACCATCCACAGGGCATAAGGCCATCTCCAAAGACCTTGGTATCTCTGCCCCAACAGTGTGCAATGTTATTAAGACATTTTCCAAGCATGGAACTGTCAAGAACCTCCCTGAACGTGGGGGGAAGAGGAAAATTGATAAGACTTCAAAGGTTGATGCAAATGGTGGAAAGAACATCACGTCAAACATCCAAAGATCTGGAACATTCTGAGGTCATGGTTTCAACAAGTATCATACGCGGCACACTGTGCCAAGCAGGGCGTTACGGGCGAAGGCCAAGGAAGACACCATTGCTAAAGAAAAGACATAAAAAGGAACGACTGACCTTTGCCAAAGAGTACTTGGACAAATCACAATACTTCTGGGAAAATGTTCTGTGGACAGGTGAAGCGAAAATAGACATTTTTGGCAATGCAAACAAACAGATTGCACAATGAAGCTTATAAGGAAAAGAACACTGTACCAACAGTTACGCATGGTGGAGGATCCATAATGCTCTGGGACTGCTCTGCTGCGTCTGGTACTGGAGCCTTGACTGTATCAAAGGAATCATGAAATCAGTGAATTACTAAGAGATTTTAGAGCGAAATGTTCTACCCAGTGTAAGAAAACGTGGTTTGAGTCGAAGCTCGTGGGTCCTCCAGCAAGACAAAGACCCAAAGTACACATCCAAAAGCACGCAGGAATGGTTGAAAAGGAAAAAGTCAGTCAGTCAGTCACTATCTTAACCGTTTAGTCCTGGTGAGGGTCACGGGGAAGCCTGGAGCCCATCCCAGAGCACATAGGGCGCAGGGGACACCCAGGGCGGGGCGCCAACCCACCACAGAAAAGGAAAAAGTGGACCATTTTAAAGCAGTGAGTCCTGATCTCAGTCCCATTTAAAATGTTTGGGGTGAGCTGAAATCTGCCTTTGGGGAAAAGAACCCTGCAAACGTTCAGGAGCATGAACAAACTGCAAAGGAAGTGTGGGAGAAAATGCCAGGTGAGAAGTGCAAGAAGCTTTTCGATGGCTACAGGAAACGCTTGGAGGCTGTTATCGCTGCCAAAGGGTGTGCAGCCAAATATTAACGAGGGGAGCCTTTAATACTCCCGGTGCCATTTTTCAGTTTCTTGTTTGAAATTACAACATTACAAAAAAACAAAAAATATATGTTCTTTGTTAAATTACTTTGGACCTCCAACTACAAAGTCCTGATGATATAAATGTGGTACCTTTCCATTTATTTCTGAAGATACTGTACAGGTTATGCAAAAAATGAAGGGGTGCCAGTAAGGGTGAGAAGGAATGTATTTGCGGTTTCAACGCTGAAATTGTTAACTTAAATTTAGTGCACGTTTTGGTGGGTTAATGGCCTAATCTTTTTAAAGTATTGTAAAGGCCTCAAAACAACGTACCCAAAATGCAGTACATATAGCAAAACAATACAATAGCATGCAATATCCCGCAACATTAGAATTTAATCCGCAAAGTGACTGTGTGTATATGACGAAAAGGTAGAAATGTATGTTCTGTGTAATATTATGGGCTATTTGTTTGTTCTGGCTTTGCTGCCCATATCTTTGTATGGAGTCAGACACTATTTTAAGGGGCTTTTCAGTGGCGGGGCATGTCTGCTGACTCCACACTAAAGTCGCGGCAGACAATCTGCTTCATGGATAACAGATTTCACTGAAAGTCGAGAACATGCACATTACAGAGCAGCGGGACTTGCACAATAGCCTCGAAGCGCTGGAGCGCCGCGTTCACGAGTTGCGGGTGCAAAGATGTGGCGCCGTGCCAGAATATCTCCGACCAGGGAGGGTCCCAGAGCCGCTCGGCGGTACACCGGAGCAGCAGCTGCGGGAGATACAAGTTCACCTCCTGTGTGAGACAAGTTAACTATTATTATAAAGTCGCTACTCTGTAACGTGTGCGGATCTGCACGGGTGACGGGGGCGCGGCAGCGTGAACGTGTCTGCACGGGTGACGGGAGCGCGGCAGCGTGAACGTGTCTGCACGGGTGACGGGAGCGCGGCAGCGTGAACGTGTCGGCGCTTCTGGTGTAACAAACGTGAGTCAGACCCTCCTTATATATTTTTTGCCAGTTACTTTGGGTGTATAGATAATGTGTGTGTTGTTCTTGAAGTTTATATATTTGTTAAAATGTGCCTGATGTACTACGTGTACGTGTACACGTCTCACTGTAACTTAAATCTGGTGATCTGACAGGCTGCTAACATAATACGCGTCAGTGCTCACACTGAGATTCTAATGACAGTTAATTACCAGACCTGTTCTCATGAGCACCGATCAGGAGTGTTTGTAAACCTTGTCGTCCCAAACCGTACCAGTATAACAGAACCAGTCAGAGTTGCACAAACCAGTGACCTGTGGTCAAGCCGCGACTGGGACATAGTAACAGGGCATAAAGCAACAGCGGCTCTGTTTCTAAATGTGACCCACTCCACTTTTTATCATAATGAAAGTACATTATTATTATTATTGTTGTTGTTGTTGTTGTTATCATCAAAAGAAATCCCCCTTATTTAAATTCTATCAGTAATAGTGCATGACACAAAAAAGGTTAAATACAGAGACGTGCATAAAGAGCTAACATAAATTTCTTCTCTGTTTTTTGTTTCACAGGTGTCAGAGATCTCCAGAGATTGCCACAGAGGAACTGTTTGGAACTGTTTCTCTGCTCATCCTTTCTGGAAAAGCAGGACATCACAAGGGGAGTTATTTGGCAGCTTGGCAAACACACTGGGCTGATCTGCGTGTTTTCTGTGACTGGAAACCGACATGGGAAAGAGTGTCTATATCGGCAGGAACCTCTGCATCATGGCTGCACTGTTCACCATGGCAGCGGTGGTCACCATCATTGCCTTGTCAGTTGCCTATGCCCAGGAGAAGTCCAAAAACCAGGAAAAACACAGGGATGCTCCACAGATTTCCCCTGTGCCAACCACTAGCAGTGTGACCACAGCAGGTTTCATGGAAGCCTGGGACAGGTTCAGACTTCCTGATACACTGGAGCCACATTCCTACAAGCTCACGCTGTGGCCCCATCTCCAGCCTGACCAGCACAACCTGTACATATTCACGGGCAGGTCTACTGTGGTCTTCACATGTGTCAAAGAAACTGATCTGATCCTCATCCACTGCCATAAACTGAACCTGACCGTGACTGGTGGACACTATGCCAAGCTGTCTGGTCTGCATGGTGTCTCCGCACCAACCATGAAGAGAAGTTGGCTGCAGGAGAAGACAGAGCTACTGGTCATTGAGCTGAATGGAAAACTGGAATCCAAACAGGCTTATCAGCTGGAGACGGAGTTTCGTGGAGAACTCGCCGATGACCTGAAAGGCTTCTACAGAAGTGAATACAACGAGGATGGAGTGAGGAAGTAAGATTAACATGATATGTGCACAGATGTATTACAAAACACACCTGTTATCATAAGCTGGCCTTATGGTGGTGTGAAGTGCGTGTGACCAGTTTGAGGACTGCGTGGGTTTTTGTTGACTTTTATGTGGGTAGAATTTCAGCCTGCCCTTTGGCACCGCTGTGCGACACTGATGATTCTGATTTGGTTCTTCCACAGGGTTGTTGCCACCTCTCAAATGCAGCCCACTTATGCAAGAAAGACCTTCCCCTGCTTTGACGAGCCTGCGATGAAGGCCATCTTCAATGTCACCATTATCCATGAACGTGGCACCATTGCCCTCTCTAATGGCATAGACATTGGTCAGTAGACACAGTCCCCCCACAAGGTCTCTGATTGATTTTTATGTTGACAGTATACAGGGTCAGTTGTCATTGCATGGCTCTTCTGTGGACCATAAATAGGCTGTTCTGTTTGTATTGAGAATATATTTGCAGGACTGGATGTGCCAGTTTAGCTGGATAGCACGTCCATTGCTGGAAAATGGCACAATGAGTTCACTGAACAGGGGACTTAAGTCTTATCTGGTAACTTTGTGTGATCTCAGGATGTGTTGGCCAGATCCCTGGCTGAGCGTGTGGGTCTGAACGCTGGCTGAGCGTGTGGGCCTGAACATTGGCTGTGCACGTGGGCCAGATCCCTTGCTGAACAACCCCTGTTACAGTGGCCTGCAGAAGCAGGCAAGGAAAAGAAATCTTTCTGTTCTCAACAGCTTGTTTACTTCCTTGCAGAGACCCTAAACACCACTATAGATGGTCAGCCTGTCACCAAGACCACATTCGAACCCACAAAACGAATGTCATCCTACCTGCTGGCCTTCATTGTCAGCAACTACTCTTTTATCACAGCCCGGGAAAACGACAGCAATGTGGTGGTAAGAACTTATTTAAGCAGTTTTCTCTTTCTCTCTTTCAGTCACTACAAACCCCAGTAACATAAAGAGAATGTGATGCGGAGGCAGCTCATGCACAGCTCTGC
>JABJVR010005249.1:30290-50689 GCA_025773905.1 Chitala chitala | reverse complement strand
AAGTCATTAGATGGGGGAAAAAACCTTCAAAAATTAACAAAACACTTGTAATAATTATCAGGGGGTACTAGGGAGAACAAACTTGCAAGAGGGGGTACACAAATAAACAAAGGTAGAGAACCACTGTGTTAGAGCACTGTACTGATATCAGCTGGAAGAGGGCTGCAGATGCGTCACTGCTGTACATAGGGACATACAGACACACAGTCCAGCATAAAGCACCAAGCCAGGTGTGACTATCTTTGCAGCGCAGGAAGACTCCCCCCTTCCAGCTCCTGGCTGTCAGTCACCTTGAAAATGCCACAGAAGGAATGCTCTGTCAGTGTGACACTCCAGTGGTTCTCCCAGAAATATTGGCTTCTTTCTTTTCTTGACATGTATCCCCTTTTGAAAGACCTCAAGAACTTCGGTTCAATACAATAAATGGGAAGCTGCACAAAACAGTTTTTGCGTCTTTATGTCGTGCCTAAGGGATGTTCGATGGTGGAAAGCAAGGGCTGTATTTGTTTTAGAAAACGGACTAAAAGGTAAGTCACAGGACCTCTAAACAGTAAAACACCAAACAGAGGATGGAGATATAGAAAAAATAACCCTAACAATTGAGTTATTGGAGAGATTTCTGCTTCATATTGTGATGTCTGTCAGGCAGTCGTGGTGGAGTTGAGCATATTAGCATTTTTGCCTGTTTTCTGGTTATCGCTGGCTGTGCCCTCTCATATCCTGTTTACTTCTGAGCTGTGAGGGTGTGAGGTGCTGTGCTTCAGGGCAGAAGGATGGTTTGTCTGGACCTGTTTAGTCTACCTGCCTGTTGAAAAGGACGCAGTGCAATGACGGGAGACTCTACACTGGTGTTGTAACAAGGACAGTTTCTGAGACTCACAGTTGGTCGTGCGGAAACAGACACAAAACATTACACACGTGCTCATGCTTACATTAATGCACTTGCACATGCAAAAATTTTTGAAGAGACTGACCTAATAGGCTAATTAAGAAAAAGTACATATTCTCCATGAAATGTGAACAGTGCCTTATGATGTAGACCTCCAGTAACCTTTGACTGGTTGCATTTTTTAGTCATAAAACCAGGACTAGATGCTGTTTATGGAGTTAAACTATGTTAGAAATGTTACTCCAAAGCTTTTTGTGGTATTTTCACCATGCTTTGTCAGTCCACAAACAGCATTTGTCTTAATGACATCAATGACACTCATTCGACACGGCACAGGTGTCCTGCTGTGTTGTGTGTGCGCACGAGTTAAATTGCAGCTGACAAAGCAGAATGGCCACACTGCTTTACGAAAGTGACTATTAAATCTTTTGCAACTGGTATTTAAACAAACCTAACAGATTCTGCAGCCATGCTGTAACTTTGGCTTTTTGAAATTAGACTTTAGCATACGAGACGTTACAAACGCAAAAAAAAAAAAAATAAATAATTCACACAGAAAGAATTTGCGCAAAAAAAAACATCCACATTAAGTGTATGGCATGTGTAATTAAAATCCCGAATGCATCACGTAACGGTTGTCACTATTTGTTCTCAATGGAAAAGGTTATGTAATTGCTCTTTTCTCCTGGTAAAAGACTTGACACGCAGGCATTGCAAAAGTTGAATGCTTTTTCATTCAGGAGGCTAGTGGTGTCACGTACCTCTGACACCCTGCCCTCACTGCACAGAAACCTGTACAAAATACCATTGAATTTTTTTTTTTTTTTTTGGTTGTTCTTAGTGCGTGGTGTTTAAACTGACTTACTGTGTCTCAGCATTTGTGTGACACACAAGTGTGTGCTAATGGCTGTGGGCGTTACTTACATGACTACGGGCTGTCCGGTCTTGCTCAACAGGGCTTGAATTACTTATAGGATTTATGAAAATTCCTGACTCCCTCTTTTACTGAACCAGTATTTTTCCAGGTTGTAAACATTTAACAACCAAATTGCCTATTAAAAACGTAATTTTATGGTTTCCCGCTGATGTTTGGACTTCTCAATACTGTACATGTTTTAGCACTGGTTATTGTTTAAGAATGAACTTATTTTTAGATCAGTAGTTTATGTACTTTTCCTTGGTCGTTCATTGGTTCCTTATATTTTTCATTAAGAATTTGGTTGACCAATTGCGATCCAGGCAACGTCAACATAAGCACCAGTGCAGAATTTTAAAAGGCACCATATGCTTTCTTACACATTTTACACCAGTGCTGTGTGTGCTGCTACTGTTCTGCTTTATGATCTGTGCTATTATCTTTCCTTAGAACAAGCATTTAATTCAGCATTCATTATCCTCTAGGGAAGCAACTAGTCAATTATTTTCAGTCATACTGATGGGTATATTTTTAGTCTCTGGGGGTCTTCCTCGTGTTGGTTGTATGAGTGTTGGCTAACAGCTGCTTTTCCCAGTTACCCTTGTCACCTCTGACCTTTCACCTCTCATTCTCTCCTATCCCCTGTCTCATCCTGTCACCTCACACTCACAGAGTGAATTTGTAAACAGGTACAGGGAAAGATGGCATCAGGAATCCATCTCTCAACCACCACAAGCATAATGCATTTAATTCCCTATTCCAGTATCTTTATTTACCAAGATGAGTTTTATTCCTCTGATTTCAACATCTGAAATTGGAGTGCATTTAAATCCACTGACACACCTAGTTAAATACATAAATAAAAGCCCCCAGTTTATGACTGCAGAAAGGGGTCATGACTTACAGTAAATCCAGCAGTGTTTATCATCGTCTGCCGTGGCAGAGAGGATTTAAGGTGACGTCTGGCTTGTTTGCCTAATTATTTCCTCTGCAGTAGTTGGGAACAAGCAGTGTGTTACATGCCATCCAGGGTGCGAGGAAATGATATGAGGTCTTTGATAAAGCCATCAGATGTCAAGTGGAGAGCTCTGGAGTGATTTGCTTCTCCCCTGGCGAATGTGGAACGTGGGTCCTGCCAAGCCCAGTGAGACGTTTGGGCACGTGGTCTCACATTACGCCCGGCGTGGCTTTGCACAGCTTCTGAGCGTGCAAACCGTGTTAACTCTCACAACCAGCCAGAGGCTGGCGTTCCCCTCTGGTAATCCCTCAATCCTCTGGGGGGGGGGGGTTGTTGCGCTGTCTGGCGGTGAATCGGCTCAAACTCATTGAGGAAGACGTGGGTGAAAGCCCAGAGGACAGGATTAAATCCAACAATCATGCAGGTGGCTTGTACGGGACTCCCTCTGACACGTCCCCTCATCTCAGAAATATTATTAATTATGAAAATCCCTTGCTTGACCGCCTCATGCAAGAATGATTGACCTGTGGTTGGTGTAGTGAGGAAATCCTGGAATATTGCAAAAAACACAGGATCTCGTCGTTGGAGTGTTTTCCATCTTGATTTGCAGACGTGAGATGGGAGTGAAGGTTAACTGAGGTGTAGCTTTGCTGCGAGTCATGTGAGTTTTAATAAATCTCCCACTGACTGCAGTTCTGGCCTGGAGTTTCTCAAGGCCTGTGATGTCGCTAAACGTGGACACTGACATAAACACTCGTCCTGAAGATGCTGCGCTTCTTCAGGAACGAGGCTGTCTTTGGGCATGAGGAGGCCTGCAGAAGAGACCCAAAGCTGCCATTGGCACATTGTTACAGCACGCAGGTCAGGAACAGGGACTATGAGAATCCGTCTCTAAGCAGACAGTGTAGTGTAGGCTGGTAAACATCAGTTTACAGTAAACATCTGTTAGTTTTGGCCACAAATCAGAAACCGTACCTCTCTTCAATGGTGCTCGTGTCTCTGGGATTTTCCCTTTTTTGGTCTTGAACTTGCGTTGGTTAGTGAAAAAAATAAATATTTGTCTTATAAAAGAACGGGAAAAAAAAGAAAGAGAACACTACTCTTTGTTGTTCAGACAGTCGTGTGCTTTTTAGTTCTCCCTTTGAGTAACGTGTTTTTCCCTTGTCCTGCGCTCTGTGGTTTCTATCATGAGGATCTTCCTTTTTTCTTTAGGCTGTGTTGAAATCTTCATATGCATCAGGAATTAAATACATACGTACACCACCGCTATGAGAAGCACAAATGAAAGCGTGTGATCAGGACGCCAGGGTTAGTCCAGGTCACGTGGACTGCTTCTCTGCTTCCTGATCTTACTCGCTCTCTCTTGGCTAAAGGCTCATTATTAATCATTAATCACCCAGAGACCAGTTCTTCACATAAAAGATAGTGACATCATTCAAACTGGGTGCCAGCTGCAGTCCCATGGAGCAGTCTGCTGTGTGAGGGATCGGCAGTCTGACGATAGTGTGAAGATACAGCACGTTTGTTGGATGTTTTTCTCACTATGGTTTAGCTCAAACAGACATTGTCCTCCAGCTGGATGAATGACAAATGCTGTGATGCTGGTTCAGTCATCAGTTTTACTAGAGGACACGTGAAAATCAAAAAGCACAAAGTTCATGTATTTTAAAACATTTTCAAAACGTATATTTTTAAAAATATGATACTTACCTGGTAGGGGAGACTCCATGATCACGAAGGCGGTTCTCCCCGGGTGAGTAGCGGCCATTGCACTTTGGTTGCCCTGACGTCTGTGAAATCCCCAAATGCGAGGATCTTGAGTGCACTTAGGTGACCTGGTGGCTCAATGGGTAGGACATCAGGCTGGGATGCTGAGGTCTCCTGGTTTGAAGCTCAGCCACCAGGTGTGTCTTTGAGCAAGACACCCAGCTTATTGTAACACATATGTGAATTGTAAGTCAATTTGGATAAAAGCGTCTGCTAAATGAATTAATAATTTTAATCACTTGGAGTAATTACTTACGCGGGAGCTGATGCCAGTGTTTTGGACGGACATTATTTACTTTTATACTGCTGTTATAGTAGCAAAGAGTGTTTGATGATTTATTTTGAATTTGCTTGTTTTTTTTTTATTTGTATTTTTGTGACTAAACACTTTGCAAGGCTGAAGATGATTATAGAGATAGAGGATGGAAAGTGCCTTTCCTCACCTCTAGGGGGCAGACGTGTTTTTCTCATCATCATTCACTTGCTGTGGGACCACTTCACCAAATGAATGTCAGTAGGACTCCACTTTCTTTTCACAAATCCTCTTATTCAACATTCTCTCTTGCGTGGTTTTCACCACATGGTAGCTGGGAATTCCTTGAAAGGCGCGCACACACACAAATAAAAATTGGTGATTAGTATGCGTCAGATATTTATAAATTGTTGTGTGTCACTATGTTGTGGTTACTCAAAGAGCAGTTATAAATGTCCTGAGTAATAATTTTGTTTCTGCTTGTTTGGTATATGGTAGAGGTGTTTTCTGTTTAAAAACTTGTAAGTATTTGGAAGTTGGCTACAGTGTTGGAAAGATCTTGGATTGCCAGAGGTGACCGTGACACAATATGAATTACTTTTCTCAATGGCTCTCACCCACTACTGAAGTTTATTGTGGGCAGGTATCCTGGGAAGACAGGGGGGTGGTCTTTGTTAAGGAGTCTGTAGCATTTGCACAGTGCTGGTCCAGACTATAAAAAGGCTCCTTTTCAGTGTCATGTGACCATGTGTTGACATGGTACAGTAGGCTGTGAATACAGCTGTAATGGCATTGTTATTTTGTCCTTTGGAGGTTGACAGCAAAACCCTGTTGTTGTTCTGGTTCATGTTTGCTTCATTGACTGTGAGATATGGCCAAGACCTAGGAAGGCTTTGGAGGTGACCATGGATCGGGTTTGGAATTCTGAAGCTCTTTGTGGTTCGCTGAACCTTGGTGGTTCAGGAAAACATTTCTTTTTGCTCTACTCTGGGATGGTAGTGTTGGTCAGCTTTGTTCTTTTTAGTTATCTGTGCCTGACTGACTGTTCGTGATTAGGACTTTGGTTCAAAATACTGAAAGCACCAAATGATGTATTTCGGGGTGCTAAGTTAAAATATTGTGTTTCAGAGCACATCTGAACTGCAGCAGTCATAAACAAATTGTTGGAAATGTGGAGAGGCATCTTCTAGTTAGTTTATTAAGTCA
Organism: Chitala chitala; assembly: GCA_025773905.1. Classification (NCBI taxonomy): domain Eukaryota; kingdom Metazoa; phylum Chordata; class Actinopteri; order Osteoglossiformes; family Notopteridae; genus Chitala; species Chitala chitala. Next base: position 44,700 of record JABJVR010005249.1, on the reverse strand, counting down.
CAGTCAATGGAACATAAAAATATAAACATAAAACTCATTGTAGTGTTTATGAATAATTTTTACAGCATCGTCAGTGTCATCAGTGTGCTAGTCCAAGTTCAGACCGATTATCACATTTCATCACAATGTCTAAACGATCGACCATAATATTTCTTTGTCCCAGTTCTTCTTGGATGAACGAGTGCATTACACGTTTTAACCATTATACTATTAGATAATTCTTTGCGTTTTCCCTGGCTCTGTCTTCTTCAGTAAGATCTTAACAGCAGCGTTTCCTTCATTTGCCGTCCATAAAACATCAAATTCACAATACTGTACTGGTAAACTTTGCGAATCACAACATGGGTAGATTATGTCGCTGAGTTTTGGAGTGTTTCTAAGCGAGCTGCTCGTTAACAGCGCATTGATCTGGTATCTGTGTATGAATGAACACACGGAAGCCTCGGTGTGTGGCAGCAGTGCTTGCAGAGTACAGACACACGCTTCCCTGGGGCTGCCCCGCCCCCCCACGGGACGGGGAGGGGCCCAGGGCTGTGCGGGGCCGACACACACTGGTGTGAGCTAGATCGGCAGTGTGCGCTGGGCAGGCGGAGCAGACGCACGTTTCCAGATCCTCTCTTCACACAGCGCTTCAAGAAAAAAATTCCACCGGTTGTTCTTTGCATGTCAGCGATCGCTCGTTTTGGCCTTTTTTTTTTACACCGGAAGCATGAGTTTTAATTTTCTGGAATCTTGTTTTCCTAAGAAGCGGCATTTAAAGAGAGTAAGTACTGCCGCCCCCACGAACTTCTCTTGTACTCATTAACAGTGCAGCTAATTGCTGGCCGGGGTTTACTGCTTAGAAAACCAACCCGAGCTTTTATGGAAGCTCTGTCCCTCCCCAGGCAGGAGCTGTCTGGTTCTTGTGTTTACTGTCACTGGATTCTCATTACAGGTCTGGGGGAGTACTGTGTGCGTGGACGGGGAGGGGGAGGGACGGACCTGTCCTCGCAGCCTTATCAGTGTGTGATTTCAGCAGAGTGAGAGAGAACAGGCTGTTCGCTTCTGTTTATAGTGTGTGACAGAGTAAAGCTCAGAAGGAGGGGCCGCACAGGGGCACCGGCCCCGGGGGGCCCTCACGTACACCCCCAGCTGTCGACGGCTTGTGAGCTTCAAAGCCAGAGTCGAGCGCCATAATGCAGCGTGTGAACGCATTCAGAACTGTCAGTGGGATCCACGCTGTATGCGTCCACCTGCTGGGGGCGCGCAGCAGCTCCGTGAGGGTCACGGGGTAAGGGGGGGGGGGGGGTGCTGGACCCCGCAGGCAGCCCGTGAGCCATGTAGTGCAGGTGAGGGTTTGGAACGCACACCATCACGGTGCCTGATGAGCTCTGAGGTGTACTGCGGTAAACAATGACAGTAAGAAAGTAAGAGGAAGTTTCCACCAAAACTGCACTATTGAGTAGAGTCAGTTCTTTGCATGTGTAAGAAAGACACAGATTTGGATAAATCTTTACACATTTAATGTAAAATAAGGATTTAGATTTGAAGGATATGGTCTGTGTTACTACTGTGTGTAAACATGTGCAGTCTACCTGCGCTTTTAGTACAACTTGAACGTTAGCGCGCGCACTGGATTTGGTTGAGTACTGCAGTGGAAACGGGACTGGCTGTCATATGGAAGCAATGACATAAAAATTTGTTTAAATTGCAAGTCGGCCTCGGGGACCGTTCGTGCGAACGGTGCGCGTGCAGCGTGCGCTCAGGAGCCGGGAGCTGAGGTGTTATCGGGCGCGCGCGCTCGCTTCTCCTGGCCGAGGTGAAGACTGGAAGAAGAAAAGCCGGTCTGTGCTGACGTGCTGGCAGCGCTGTTTTCTTTTGGTCTGGTCCGCAAAGGCAACAGCTGGCTTTGCTGTTCGGGACTCTGGGAGCGTTAAGAATCCACCGTGTGTTGTGTCAGGAAAGATCCCGGTCTGACGTTTGATGCAGTGCCCGCTGTTACATCTGCGTCGTAGGTCCTGAGTTTGGACATGCTTTTACAAGTTGAAAGATGCGAAATAATATTTCGGGTGTACTTTTTAGGGGATGAAAAATAGTATGCTACTGTCTGATGAGACATAAGAGCAGCATAACATTTTGAATAGTCTGTAACAGATTATGAGTGTAGTCTGGAGAGCTAAAAACCACTATAATGATAGCATCTCGTGAACCTTTTCCAGACCAATTACCAGATGTTTCCTTTCACCATCACGAGAGGATCCCAGAAGATTTAGGCTAGCCCTGATTAATGCCAGATCCTTGCCATGGTAATGTAGATGCTACTTGATTTACACTTTTTGAGAAATGGCAGACACAAAATATGCATTGAAGGGAGGTTTTAGCATATGGTCAGACGTGTTAACTTGACTACCAAAGGCAACAGTTTCTGCTGCAAACGCTTCAGTTTTCCATGCAGAAACAAACCAAGGAGAAGCAGCAGAGGCTTCACATGACATTAACAGTGGTTTGATGGGAGAAGGGGGTGTGTCCTCTGAAGATTTTGCCTCCTGTGACCTTGGTGTTAAACAGAGGCCCCTGAGGATACTGGCTCACCGCGCTACGCGTTAGCAGTTGGGAACTCTGCAAACATGCATTCAGAGGCACATAGCGGACTCTTCAGCGCTCCCAGCTCAGCGTAGTGCCACAGTGTGGGAAAGTGGCCTTTGTCCTTGGCCGCTAGCCAGAATCCTGCTTCGCCAGGCACCTCCGGGGACGCCCTGCTCTGACTCCTAACCCCTCTGTGCAGCTGTGACCAGTGGCGAATCCTTGCGTCCGAGACGTCGCTTCTGCTCGGAAAGCAGTGTTTGGCTTTGCATGGGATTTCCTGGAGTTGCCCTGCTTGTGTTTCACTCTCGTTTCCCAGGCTTCGAAACATGTCCCCTTGGATGGGCCTGTTCCTCAGATGTGGGGAACAGGGCACGGCCTCTCTCATGCACACTTGAGTGCTTGATGAAAGCCTGGGCAGATACAGTACGCTGTGAGCACCAGAAAGTGAGATGGATAAGGGTGGGGAAGGAAGCCTGGCATGGCACCCTTAAGCAAAGTAATAGCCCTCAGATTTTTGTTTTTGAAAAATGTGTCTACGACTTCTGAAAGGCATATCCATTACTCTGAACATTATATATATTTTTTTTTCTTCAGATGCATCGCATTAATAACAGCATTTTAGCCTTAGAGCTGCGAAAAGAAGGAGGCTATGGTTGTATTCCCTGTGAATGTCATGTTAACAAGGGTCAGTCACTGATGCTGAAGGTGCCAGCAGACAGGTGCGCTCATGTTCACAGGCACGGATATGTTATGTAGAGCTAGAATCAACAATCCACCAGTTCTCTCTTTCCCTCTTTCTTTCTTTAATCTCTTTTCCTCTCTTTCACCCCCGTGCAGTTCTGTCATCGAGCGGTGTTGAGACTGAGAGAGAGAGAAGTTGTGGTGGGGGTCGGGGTGTTAATGGTGTGCTCTTTTCCAGGTGCACACACCCTGACTCCACGGCCTGTTAGGGCTGCCTTTGTTATGTTCATGTTGCCAAATGGAGGCCTAGGTGTGCCTTGTGTGGGATTATGCTGTCCTCTTGTTCTGATGGGTCGAGATTTGACTGTGCTATAGACCTGCTGTATGACGTCCAAAATGCAAAAACACCCACAAAGCAAACTTTCATCCTCAGATGAGCTTTGCCGTTTGAAGGGCCCTACACGTACCTTCTAGATGTTTTTTTTTAGTCTGTGCTTTTCCAGTGCACGACAAAAAAAATGACAAAAAGTTTGCATTTATTATTTTTAAATTAATCCATTAGTTGTCCCACAACAAGGAAGTTTGTTCTCTGCGTTTAACCCATCTCCTGAGGGGAGCAGTGGGCTGCCAGCCACATGTGGTGCCCGGGGAGCTAGTGCTAAGTGTCTTTCTCAAGGGTATACCAGGCTGTGCTGGGATTTGAACCGGGAGACTTCCGCATCCCAGCCTGATGTTCTACACATTAAGCCACCAGGCCACTATTTATATTTATTTCACAACTAAAGTTCAGAACTTTCAGTATGTTTGGAGCTGTAAGCTAGATAGCTGTTTATACCCTTGGGACGTGTCTGAATAAAATACTGAAAATACCTGAAGTATGATCTTGATCACGGCCTGTGTCTACTGTGGGAAAAAAAAAAAAACAGCACTTGCTGGAGCTTTACTGGCCAGACTTTCATGGGCCAGTTTAAGGAAAGGGACCCTCACCAGTGTCCACACCAGAGTGTACTGAGTGCTCTGTACTCTGCACTGTCATACTCGTTTGCCACCATTCGTTATGTGCTTATTTAATCACAATTGTGTTTGCTGTAACTGAAGAGAAAATTGTAACTGGAGTGCTAGAAGTAAAATGTTCACATCTGGAATATAACTGTGCTACTTCTGGAGATACATTTTGTCAAATATTTCATAAAAACAAAAGATACAAATTGTCATACAGCATATGGCCTGAAGTGCATGTTTTAAAAGTCTTAATGTAAAGAATAAACAGCACGGGGAAAAAAAATGTGGCATATAGTCTTTTCACGTGTCCTGTAATTATGCCCCCCCGACGGTCCCCTTCCCAAATCCCACCGTCCGAAACGTGCTGCGCTACACCACATAATCAGATAATCTCAGAATCGCTCGGTGAAACACGTTTTGCGGAGGAGAGGAGAGCACGTCTAATTGGCCTTCGTAATTGAAAATGCGATTTGATACACTGATGTGCGGGGCCATCTAACCGCCTTGTCTCGGCAGGGCGATTCTATTCGCGCCTGTTTCCAGTTAAGGCAGTGCGGCTCCCCTTATGCAGGGCCAAGCGTGCATCTATAATCAGATTTGAAGACAAAACTGATTGTTACTGAAAAATGGCTTTGTTTGTGCTCGGAGTCGCTTCGCTTTACTGTCGGCCATGATATAACCCTGGCGGACCTTCTCAAGTCTGTGGATGGTCTTTGTGTGCACTTCTTAATTCTGAGTAAACATGATTGAACAGTTTATCAATGCTACAGCTACACTGACAAAGACAGAAGGCTAAGAAGGACAGGCAAAACAGAGAAGAATAAAAAACATCAATGTCTGACAAATTTAATGATTAATTTTATTTTTATGTTTTATATATGTTTTTACCTTTGACACCTTCACTAATGCATGCAGCTGTGTTTTTGATGTGTATTGCCACCATTTTAATGTCTAAACATTATGCAGTCTTTCACACACAAACATTTTTTTGAAGAATACATTTCATTAAACTGGCTGTTTTAGCTAGGCTAGGCTTCCACAAGCTAACTTCTCTACAAAGCTGCCTGTGTAAACCTTCTGCGAAAGCCTGTCACATGACACTGCAGAAGACTTATTATACTCATTATTATTATGTTATGAGACAAAGCTGACAGATTCCAAAAAAAAAAAAAAAAAATGTAGCCTGCGGCTTGAATTAGACTCCCTGGGTTTCCCCTTGGCCAGCCTTTGATGTGTGATTTCACAGAAGCGGGTCCTTGCGTTGCCGCCCCTCCCCCGATAATTATGTAACTTTATAAGACCAGGTGGTGACACTCTCTTCTTTTTGGTGATCTCTGCAATATCCACACAGATGCCAGTGCAGCGTTTTCACCGCGGCAAAGCGGACAGGCGGCTCGCCTGACACGGATTGGCTGGATTATGTGACATCTAGATGTAATGGAGCACGCCAGCCTGCCATATACAGTAAAAAGAGAGTCAGTGTACGAGAACATCTTACCGTGACATCTGTGGGCTTCTTCTCCTCACCTGTGATGTTTTTTTTTTTTTTTTTTGAGGCCCACTAGCAAAAGGTTGCTTGAGGTAAAGGTAGGGTTTCACCACGACATAGTCTCCATCAGCCAGAGTCCAACACAGTCCTGCTGCTGTGGACTCCACAACTATCCCCCCACTCCTGTTGTAGCACGGCCATATTTGGACAGTGTCCTCCTCCTGTGACTCGTCATGCAGCCGAGTTAAGTGTTTGGTGGTGAATGAGGTGATGTGATGGTGCGAAGACTTGCACTGGACTGTGTGCCTTTGCACCTTTTTTTTTTTTTTTTTTTTTTTCTTTTTTTTAAAAGGGTGTGTACATAACTAAGAAATTTTGGAGGCCTTATTCCCCCCGTACCTTATAGTTTTGTTACATCAATTTTGTTTGTATAGCACACTCAAACACAACATTATTGTTCCAAGAAATGACCTTTTGGCATTGCTCCATAATTTTTGGTTTAATTAAGGTGCATCTGAGTTCTAACAGTGACCCGGATTAGCGTCTGCTATCCCAGCACACCCACCAAATGCACCGAGAGTGGCCACGATGAGGGGGTGCAGTCTGACTGAATGTTTCACTTAAAACCTGAAGGAAAGATTAAAGGACGCGCATCAGAGCCTCCTGCTTTGGCTCGCTGTTCCTTTCATCTTCTGTGACGCATGACAGAGCTGAATGCAGCGCTCCGCTGCATCCCAATGATGATTCAGTGTCTTCTCTGTTGTCAGCCCTGTAACGTGATGAACACTCAGATTAGCTCATATACAGTCACTGCTAACGGTCATCTGCAGACAATAAAAAAAAAACAGATCTATTTAGATTTTGTGCTTTTTGTATGATGCTAGCTACAGAAAATATCAAGCGTTTTTTTTTAACAAATGGTGGAAACTGGGTCTTATTTGAATGTATGTGCTTTTCCTTGCTTTAAGACTGTTGGATTGCAAACAGACTGAAATTGATTTACACGGTGAAAACATATACATTGGATTCCTGCTTGAATTCGGTCTTGCGTGTTGTGTTTTCGGAAGACACAAATGTGACTACATGCCGAAAGTGAAGTTTTGCTTTTAATTAAAATTAGGAATTCACATTATTCTGCATTTTAAAACAAAGATTGTGAATGGTTCTGTCTTTCTGGTGCTGTGTTACTCTGGGGAGTGCATGCCGTGTTACTCTGGGGAGTGCACACTATAACTGCAGACAGTAAGTAGAAACTTAAGCAGAAATGAATGGAAACACCATGTCATAGACGGAGATGCCTGAATAATGTGTAAATGGTGGAAAATATTGGATTCTCACATGCGATCTACTTCTCCACGTCTCATTCCTGCCTCAGATGTAGGAAAACAGCTGTTGGAGGTGGAGATATGTGGTGGAAAGGTGGTCTTAATGGAGAAATTTAAGCTCCTGAGCTGCTGTTAGATTAAGGGGGAGTAATGGACAGGAGTGCATATAGTGGTGGTCCCAGCCTCGCTGTGTGACAAACATGAGGAGATGGATTGGAGGTGTAATGCATGGATGAAGGAGCTGGATCAGAATAGAGTGTAACCGACGGTAAAGCCGGCACACTTTCACAAGCCCAGTTTTCCCCTGGTGATTCAGAATGTCAGTGACTTCCCTTCATGAAAGCTGGTTTATTAAAAATACAAGCCTCTGTTTCCACTGTGTGAAATGCATGACTTGTTAAAGTGAAAATCAAACCAGAAATGCTGGTATTTCTTTACTTTGTTGAGGTGATCCACAATATAAAGCCAGCATTCGCTGTATTTCATTCACGAAACTCAGTTTGGCTCCATTTCCCTAGTATTGTTGCTGCATTTTAAATTGGATTCCAAGCCTGTTTTTCTTTACAGAACAACCATGCTTGGAATTTTCTTTTTTTTTTTTGGGCTTTGCAGTCGTGTACCTGTGAAGGGCCTGAACTCTGATAGGACGTGTCTCACGCAGCTTGACAGCACTGTGGTAACACTGTGATGTTCCAGAGCGGCAAAGCGTGACTGAGGCAGGGGTTTCACACAAGCATACCAACATTTCAGACTCACGCTGGTCCTACAGAACTGAGGTGCTTTGGTTCGCTGTCGATGAAGACCAAATTTTGATGGCACGATTGCCACGTACCTTTCCAGCCCAGACGCACGACCAGAAGATTCAGAAATGACCAGACAATTCAGCTGGCTGACTTGCTTTCAGACTGCCAGTGTTACCGCCGCAGCAAGTGTTTGGAAAGATCATTTCCAGTTCAAGTATTTAAACATGCTTGCTTTCTCTGACCTACTTTCAACACACTTTTGTGCGCCTCTCCACCTGCGTTGCAGACAGACGTTCACAAGGTCATCGGCTGACGTTTTTGCGGCGTTGCTAAGAATCTGATGAAGACGAGTGTCTCGGTGTGAGGCAGAGAGATGGACAGCCACTTGTTCTGTTTTTCTGAAGTGTATCGAGGGATGGGATTCTTGATGGTGTCTCACAGTCCAGGATGAGTTTGAGTAAATGCTTGACACATGCAGCATGCGCCCTTAGCACCGTATTGTAATGGAGAATCGGTAGCTTTTCGATTCTACACAGACCAGAAATCTCCTTTCTTATCACTCGGGACTGTTTTAACAGCCGCTGATTGTGATTTGAATTATTAATCGCTGTGATTTTTTTTTTTTTTCCCCTTGGTCTTTCAAGACTGAACTAACAAAACATTCCTTTCTGATTTTATTTTTTTTTCTCTTCACATCAGTTTTATCAGCGGAACAGGTCTCAAAATGAACTTGATGGCTAAAAACACAAGGTCAAACGGGTTAATGCATTTTTATCACAAGGGGCAGCATTGTGGCTGTCGGCACCTAAACGTGAAGGTTTGTTTCTAATCGCCGGGCACTTCCTGCAGGATGGAGAGTAAAGTGCTCCCATGCTGGTTGTTCGAAGCGACCTGTCCATTACCCGACTCAGCAGGGACTTTTCATGGCTCATAACAGGATGCCCTAGTAATTACCGGTGTTGGGGGGGGCGCTTTCGGCTAGCAGAAACGATCCCAAGCAGATGGGCGGCTTCACCTTGCTCTGTGACGCCAGTGTCACTCCTGGATGAGATTGCTGGAAACGAAGCCACTTTGGCTCAGAACCAGTGGAGGTTTATGGGTTCCTCAAGGTACTGCTCCAATGTGGCCTTGCTGAGATTTGAGACAGAAGCAGGTTTGTGGAAGGCAGCTGTTCTTCAGCCTAAAGCTGTGAGAGGAAACGGCTGTGGGGGCAGAAAGACTGATTAACTGTTGATAAAATAACACAATTTCAGGAAGCCAAGTCTGGAGTGGGTGAGGAGAGGCATTAATTTGGACCACAATAAGGTCCAATTAAGGCACATTTCGAAGGGGAAATAAAATCTAAGCAGTGTAATTATGTATGAAATTAAGTCATGTTGTGGTAATAGTTTTATTGAAACGGGAGGCCACGTGGAGTCAAACTGTGTTTTTTCAACTGCCTGGTTGCGTGACAGTTGTAACACCGGTGAAAGAACAACACATCTTACTTAAAGGGTAAAAACAGCAAAATGTTTTCTCTTAAAGGAGAAAGCATTGCCTATCATACTGTCCAAAGTTTCCAGTTTAAATAAGCACATCACTGAGAAGGTATTCATTAGAGTTTTTCAACAACTGAGGGATCGACTTTAGTGAGATGCAGTGCATTGGGAGTTAAGTCATAACATGCACGGTATTTTGGACCTTTGTCTGGGGTCCACAACACGAGGAGCTAAATCAGCCTTCGGATACTTGCGTGTTCAGTAGAAGCACGTCATGGTAAAGAGACGTTTCAGCATTCTCTAGTGCTGTACTGTAAACTTTAAAAAATCGCAGGCAATAGCATTACGCTGCTACTAATAATATTTCTGTTGAAAAGAACATGGTTACATAATGTTTTTAACATCACAAAGTTGTGCTGTTGGTTGAAACACAAGCCCTGGGAAAAAAATGAAACCGATAGGATGGTTTTTAACCATTTCTCTAACCGTTTTACAAGCCAAGGGTGTGTTATGAAAACGTAACTTACGTAACCCTCTTAGATAAACAGACACCTTGTGAGTGCAAACACTGCTGTTGGCAAACAGTTACGACTACAAATCACGAACCTCATGAAAAAAATCACTGTACTGGATTGAAAGGTCAGTAAAAGGTGACAGCGTTTTATTCGGCATTCTGCTACCGTGTGGCCAGACAGATTGCTTTGTGTTCAGTTTTTTTTGTCCGGTAAGTGACAGTTAGTGGTAAACCAAAAAAAAAAAAATGTCAAGCAAAACGGCTTAAGAATATAACCATTGAAAGCATGACCTGAGGTTCTCTTTAATCGTTTAGTCGAGTCTGAGTCTTTGTGACCTCATAGAGGTCAGCGTGCCAGGGCACTCTGCAGCAAATGATGATACTGTTTAAAGGCACTGAAATTTGCCCTCGCTCCTAGGTGGTACAGGCACATTGAGAGAGCAGTACCTCTTTGTAAAGCTCCATTAATCTTTCTTCATATAAATGTCCTGTCCAGGTCTATAGATAATCGGGGCTCTGATTTACCATGTTCCATTCACACTCGGAGCTCTTCCAGCAAGGAAGTCAGAAATCATTCACCGCAACGTTGTCAATCATTATCTAAATGCGATGTTTGTTCCTTCTCCAACGTGGTGCAATCTTTGCTTTATAGGCCCATAAAACCACAGTTGTGTATCAGCTTCTCATGTCTTGCCACATTAGTGCAATGACTGATGTTCCACAGTCTTTCTTACCTTAATTTGGTTAGTTTGAAGAGAGTCCTTGTCTTGTGTCGAGGTTTCGTGAGGAGCACCCCAAACAAAGACGGAGGGGCAACACACTCATTTTGTTGCGAGTGTCCAAAAGTGACTACGGAGCCATTCTACTTCAACCAGTGCTGTCTGCCGTTGACTGCTGAAATGATCGAAGAGGATGAGAACTGCTACCAAGTCAAAATGTAGAGTTGAGATCCATAAACAAGCAGAATAAGTTTGGCCAGCTGTGCTGGGAACAGGCCTGTGCGTACAGGAAGCAAGGCCTGGGACTGCTGTGGTCACATCCCCACTCAGTCATCTGACTAATCACGCTTCATGACGGGTTATTGCTGATTGCAAGATGAAGAAGCGTGCCTGCTTGCCGTCAGCAAGTCATTTGATGTGAAGAAATAGATGTGTCAGACAATGGCAGCCGTGTGACGCTGCTCTTGTCTCCCGCAGAACCTAAGCAGATCCTCCTGGACTATTCTGCAACCTCCTCATAGCAAGTCAGTGCTGCAGTAAAAATGCATATTATTATACTTTACAGAACCTTATCTTCATGTTATATTTAAATCCATGAGCCAACAGCATGCTGGTGTCATGAACGTTATTCTTTTCTCAGTTTACTGAAAAGGGGAGGTAAAAATATAGGTACCTGAGCCACCGAGTAGGGGTGAGTCACACCAGGTGACGAAGCTATCAGTTACCATCTTGCCGAGCTTGTAATTACGATCTGTGCGTGCGTTGGAGAAGGCAGGATACGAATAACGCTTGATATCTTGGAAACAAATGTAGATATACAAACACTGAGCCCTCACCTAATTACTAATGACAAACGTAGAATGAAAACTTTGTGGTTCAGTAATAAATGGGGTGATGTATGAAAACCAGGTGGAGGACACCTTCCAGCCAGAAGTGTCATTAGTAATTAATAAGGCTGTCTATAAAGTCTAATGATACGTTCCATTATTCCTTTTTGAATGTCTCCATTTATAAAAGGCAGTTATAATGTTTACCTTAGTTGTACACAAATGACATCCAAGGAAGTGGAAACAGGTCTTTGTTATAAGGTGTCTTTGTTATGAGGTTTCTTACTGGCCAAGGCCACAGGCCTCACGTTGTACACGTTTAGTGTTTATGGCCAAAATTCTCAAACAGCCCTGTTGTACTCAGATTAACAGGTATGATATACCAGTATTACCTGTGTTGTAACTAGGGTGTGTAAACTGCTACGCACAATGACTTGCGACAGAAGTGATGGTATCTTTACAGGGCTTTGTCACGAACCTGGAATTTGTGCTGACTATTTCTAGCGCTGTTGAAATTTTATTGAATTTCTCTGGCCAGCGCTTCCTGTGACTTGTCAGGTAGATGAAAAAGACCATACCTCCTGCTGCCTATTAGGACAGACGGACAAGGCAGCACCGTATCCACCTTGCAGTAGCTGAGACTGACGCACATGGTGATGTATTTAAACTTGTAAGGAAGGAAAATAAATATTTTGAAATTAAACGCACGGGCAAAATGTCTGTGTTCCACTGAGACAAAACAGACCCTCTGGAGGCTCGTTTAGAAACGCTAAACAGAGCCAGATGTGTTTCAGCCCCCTGGTGTCATGTTTCCAAAGAACAGAATAAGGTGAGACACGGACAAACACAGGCATGTCCACACACATTGGTTATGGCTTTCGTTTTGCATTTGTGTTTCTTGTTTTTAAACAACGTTATGTTTTCAGTACTATAACAGGTTATAATTTTGCTTTTAGTTTTTCTTGCACTTGTTTTGGGTTTTGGGCGTTGGTGAGGAGGGGGAGGACCGATGTATTTAATGTTCCCACAATGCATCGCCAGCCAGACATGTTCTTATCTGTAGTGTTTTGATCTGTGTTTATTTCTAGCTACGGTACAGACGATTGGGCTGTCTTGGCAGGCTGGTATGTGCGTCAGTGGGGGGGGGGCTGCCTGGGTTGGGGTCTGTTCAGGAACAGACTGCTGAGCACAACTGCATTCTGCTGCCTAGTAGAACTGCGTGTACAGAAAATATTTTCCTTGGAGTTACTCAACACAGCATGTTAGTACAAAAACACTCCTGTTAGAACTGACTCAGCAGAGCCTTCTGATGGTAGTACAGCAGAGTCAGTGAGTCTTCAGTTACCTACAATCAAAACCTTATGACCATCTACCTGGAGCATTACAGCAGCAAGACTGCTGTCGTAATTTAGCCACTCCCGTTAAATAATTAACGCTCAAGTGTGAGTGTTTGTATGTGGGCTCTACTGTACCCCCTCTGGAGCTACACAGCATTCCTGGTGCTTCATGAAGTATCTGGTGTTCCACATATTAATGTCAGTGTAGAAAAACATACTGTGAGGGTATTAATCTTCTTGCCGCTGGAGAACGGGATACGAGTTGTCAGGCAGAATGCTTACATTTGGGAGATTTCTGCTTGCCCCTACACTTTTTGTGAGTGTCAGCCCCCTCCCGCCTGTTCCAGCAATATAACTGGTGCACATATGCTATCCCATCTTAAACCTGGGGCTCATTTGCAGAGACTCCTGTGACTGATATGGCCTTAGACTTGGTCTGTCAGCATGTGGACACGGAGTGTGGCAGTGAAGACAGCCAGCAGTGCTCTGATTCAGCACAGTTGTAGTCGCTTCTTAATGTTCATAAGGGAAATTGGGAATTAGTTTCCTTTATTTCTTAAAGGATGTGTTGATTTATGACAAATTGACAAGCGGGGAAATTGCCTTGAATCCCTGGTTTTTAGAGAAAAGTTAATATGATTAGTTGCCGCTGAATGTTGAAGTATATAATAAAGTATGATGTCTGCGAAAACGAAAGTCCTCATTAATGGGCCTGGATTCATCTTAGAAGGACGTGCAGCAGAGGAGGTTTTAGAAAAAAATCCCTTGATGTGTTATTTCACATCATGTGAAACACATTCAGACTCCTTGTGATGTCTGTGGACTGTAGTCTGATTGTCAGGCACTTTCACTTTAGTTGAAGTTCTGGTCAGAAGATGCCATAGGTTATGTCCAGGGGTCTTCTCACAGTGGCCAGGTGAGGACGTAAACACTTTAGTTGCTGCGTGGTCCGGGACAACAAACCTTCATCTGAGTGCCCAGATCTCCAATGTGAAAACCGATAGAAATTTCTTGACGATGTTATTTTCGATGAATGAGCACCTCATCCTCCTTATAAGCGGAACTGTTCCATACGTCCATGTCATAGATCTGTGTCCTTAACTATACTGGTTTAGTAGTTAACTCTCAATACTGGAAGTAGGAACACAACTAACAATTGGGATGTATCTTCTAGAAAAAAGTGAAACGAGGCAAGTTATGAGAAATGTTACCCTGTTTATGGCTGTTATTATAAATGGCCCTGTTTTCAACCATTAACAGAACACTTCAACAACCATAAATATAATAATGTTCTCCCAGTTTACAATGATGACATGTCTGGGATTTTTCTGACAAATAATGAGAGTGCGTGATTCCGGAGTAAGGGCTGTCTCATCCCCAAGTCACTCTGAGTATTTGAAAAATGGAGGTAGAGTGTTAAAACAACATAAGTTGCGTAACTCAGAGCTACGGCAGGGACTTGTTAGCATGTGGCTCAGGACAACATCCCAGTACAGTCAGAAGGAGAAGCACTGGAGAAGAAGCAGAGTGGTGCAATACTCACAGGTACATACATGGGGATATGGGTATATACACGTACACAGCAATACTCACAGGTACATACACGGGGATATGGGTGTATACACATACACAGCAATACTCACAGGTAGGTAGACACACACACACACACACACACACACACACACAGACACACACACACTGATATAGGTGTATATATGTACACAGTAATA
>JABJVR010005249.1:0-30190 GCA_025773905.1 Chitala chitala | reverse complement strand
ACACACACACACACACACACACACACACACACAGACACACACACACTGATATAGGTGTATATATGTACACAGTAATACTCACAGGTACATACGCAGTGATACTCACAGGTACATGCACGTACACACTGATATAGATATATACATGTACACAGTAATACTCACAGGTACATACACAGCGATACTTGCAGGTACATACATGTACACAGCGATACTCAAGGGTATGTACACAAACATCAGCACGCTGGCACAAAGCACAGTGCTTGTGTACTTGTGCTGAGTGCAGTCTCTCTGACCTTGCATCCTTTGACCCTGCCATACATGTTCAGTGTGCGGATCAATCTCCAGGCTCCTGGGGGGTTCTGTATGGGGGTGCAAAGAGAAGCACTCACACAAGCTTGGATCCACATGCAGGATACAGGTTGGCACAGCACTGTCAGAAGCTGGTAGCCACAGAGCAATGGCACACACATTCCTGTGAACATCCTGTGACACAGACCTCCTGTCCCATGACGGGAGGGCCCCCCAGGCTTCGCCCCGCGCTGTTGGCTTCCACCACGTGAACTTGTGTAGACACGCTAGTTTGTTAAGCAGCCCTTCTTGGCCTCCCTGTTTCCACATGAGTATGTGAGTGGCAGAAAAACACGCTGTGGAGGCTGGCATGCTTCCAGTTCTGTATCTGATGACCATCATGTGTTTCAAACGCCGTGTCATGCTCCAGCAGGCTCATAAGTAAACTCAAAGAACGCATTTATAGGTTACCTAAATTGGAGTCTCCAGGTTTTTACAATGGGTATTCCTTTATCTGTATTTATAAACTTCCTTATTAGGTGATGGTGTCTGGGCGCTAAGGGACATGTTGTAAATATGTCCTTTGTGTTTCAGCGTGGCTGCCTTTCTCGGAAAGCTAGCTGTTTTATAGTGAGTTTCTTTTCTGAGGATCTCCCAGGGCCTTCTCGGAAATCCTCGTTTCCTGGCATTTTACCACATGATAAGACCACAAGTTGTCCTGCTTAGTCTAACTTTGTTTGCTTGACTGAAGGGACTGAAAGAAACAGTTTGTCCTGTAACAGTTTGTTACACTTTATGCGGAACACGTCTTGGTATGGTGTGTTTGTTTTATTTGTATTCTGTTTTATACAACTGTGAATTTTTTACTTAAAAGTACCAATTCTCCATCTTGTGGATGTTAAAGGGAGTTATTTCCAGGACTTTAAGTCGACCTGTGATTACGGTACCTCTGCTGTGCAGAGGTGATATTGCAGGCCATCTCCTGTCATTGACCTCGTTTAGACCTCTCTCACATGACAAGAGCAGCTTCTTAACCTCTAAGTGGCCAGACAGCTGGTGTCACAGGTGGCCGTCTAAAGCAAAGTAAATAGCTTGTACGTCTCCTCCTCGTGAATTAAGCACTATCATTGCTTTTTACTTTTACGTTTTTTCCCCAATCTTTCTTTTTGGATATGTTCTTTGCCACGCATTATTCTGCCACCAAAAGCGTGGCTTGCGCCAGAAAAGCTGGAGTTGTTTTATTTCTGGAAGTTTCTCTTTCAAGAGAGTTGCTGAGGTTGCGGCGTTCCTCTCAGCAGCTTGGGTGGCTGTTGAAGACTGCATCGCTGTAATAGACCTGTGGAAATACAGCACCTGGGAGACTGCACTTCTTTGTCCATGTTCTGCCTTTTTTTGGAAAACGAGAACTTTGACTATGCAGCTTGGCACCATAGTGAACAATATGGCTTTATGACAATAGTTGATGAGTGCCCATTCTAACTAGTTTGTTTCCATAACATGCGGTGAGGCTGGGGATGCGAGATTGTGTACTTTAGATCTCAGTGACACCCAAGCAGCCAGGTTTTGATAAGCAGTAGATAAACTGAACTAGAAAGCCGTTTGATGTTGACTTTAAAACCTCAAAAGGAAACCCATCCCATGTGGCTTGACCTAAATGAGTGATTGTACTGTAATTGTAACCATTTATGTGTGCTGTACAGACAGATTCTCTAATCTAATATATCAGGTTACATATAAGTACTCAACCACTCATCTACTGCCTGTCTCAATTTGTCCAGGTATGAGTGCATTAGGAGATAAATTTGTAATTGAGAATACTTTCTGGGCAGGGAGATAATGGTGAAAATAAATAATGGCAAAGCTTCAAAATATTAATAGCAGATTATAAAAGGCTTGGCTGCCGCACACTGAAACGCTAGTGTTATTCACTGTTAGTACTGTGTTAACTGCCATGTAGTTGTAGTGATTGGTCAGACTGGCCTGATGGAAATGAATGCTTTTAGGAAGAAATCATTCAGGATTTTACAGTCAGACAGGCCAGTCTTTATGAAAACATGTTTATTCCGGTTTCATAAAAGAAAACAAATACACTGAAATTGTGTTTGTGGAAGCTGCTGTCAGATCACTCCGTCAAAGTCAGCTCTCCATGGTTCATGCCACTAACCACACACAGAAACAATGGCCTTCCTGCACAACGATAATCAAAATGACCTATAAAAATGAAATTACAAACAGCTGGGGCACAGTAGAAACTTCTGTCGTGCTACATGCTGACTCCGGAAGCACGTTTCTGTTGAAAGCAGCTCAGAGTAGAGTGAGTTTACCTGGCCCTAAAGTGACACAGTTGCGGAGGACTGAGTGGAAGGAACGCATGGGGGCTGATAATGTGGACTCTACGTAGGGAACTGGTAATGCATCACGAGCTGCTGGGTCCTCTCTGGAGTGCTCAGAGAGAAACAGGGTCTTTAATTTGTAAAAGGTTCATTACTACACAGTGCTTTACGTTTGTGATATTAATTTCCCACACTCCTTCACTAACACTTTCACAACGATTGAAGAAAAGAGTCAATTACTTACCTGAGAATGTGGTTTGTACGGAAGACACTCTGAGTTATACATTTTGCTAATTACATCTCGAAACACGAGTAGCAACAGTAAAATTAGAATGTGTGGTGACACGGGGTAATTAGTACAACTTTCACGAGCTAAACAGGTATGCTGTGATTCAGCACAAATCTCCTTTTCTTTCAGAGATAAAAAAAAAACTTGTAAATCGTGTTTGTAGCCCCCTACGCTCATAGCAATACACACATAAACACAATATACAGAGAACAAGAACATGCTTAGGCAGGTGTTTTTTCCACTGTGCACACGTGTACACACACACACACAGAGTCGAATTTGTTGTTAAGTGACACTTATACCCTACGTTGACTATGACTCCTCCAAAGTGTGATAAACTGGCAAATGCAGGTAAATATTAACAAAGAGCTTAATCTCAGTTCAAAGTCGAGTCTTAAATATTGTGAAGTGAAACTGAAATGCAGGAGGGAACTGTTTGCTGCTCCCTAAGTCACAAGTGGTGACCTCTTTGCCAGTGTGTTTCTGCATGATTTATGAAAGGTAGGATGGAGAATGAAGTCTGATGGCGGTTTTACAAAAAACAGTCCTGACCCTCGACTCACCTCTGTTTGCTGGACTTTTCTCCATTGTCTGAACAAAGCATGACCCCTTTCAGTGTTTGTTTTGCTAAAGGCTGAATCTGGGGCAGTATTTCAGCACTCATTAAAACAAAAACATTGTTAGTCGTGGCTTGCCTTAAAATTGCTTTAAAACTAAATTATGTTTTATTACTTTATTTTTCATTTCCCTACTATTTCCTGTTATGATACAAATGATTTAGGTTTAAACATGAAATTAATTGTAATTTTATGTGACGGGAAGCTGACGGTAGGTAGTCTGGAACAACAGAGAAGAAGACGACTTGGACAGAACTAAGCCGTTATAGTCTCATGGTGCCACTGTTCTTTTAATCAGCCTTTTAGGACTGGATGCTAGTCCTCATGGGCTCTTCAGGTCTACCTACACTTTAAGCTAATAAACAGTACTTCAGGCTTGGAGTTTTTTGTGTTGAGGACGTATACAGCTACATCGCAGGTAACGCAGCGGGAGAAAGTGGACACTCACATGCAGCTCGAAATTTGAAAATGGTGGATGGTGCAGAATGCTTTTGGTAGGCCAGGTTTAGGTCACCTGTGATCTGGTGAGCATGGCAAAGTCTGTTCACTGAACCTTCTCCTTCATTTGCCACCACAGGTTTGAGACAGGAGCCACGTATCAACAAGCCAAAGACTGAAGAAGCCTACATTTCTGGGGAGCATCGTCGTTGTCATCCTCCTCGTCGACCTGACAGGTGTGAGAGCCAACCCGTATCTTCACCGTGGGACCCTCTTTCCTGGCAGCACCCAGATAGTGTCATTGCAGTAAAAGAGTTCGGGGGGGGGCGAAGGCGACGGTTGGAAGGAGAGGAGAAGTCTGCAGACTCCTGAGGGATTGAGGCCAGACACATGGACACGCCTGGAGCATGACTATGGAGCTGCTGCCTCTCCAGGTTGCTGTGTTTTTAGCAGTGACCGTGACCTATGTGGTCACCACAGAAGATGATGTTACCCCTCGCCTAAGCTTCTCATACAGTAAGTGCTGACATGCTCTTAAAACAGGGCTTTGCATGCTCTGTTTTAACTGCCTGGTTTCCACTTCGTTGCTTGTCGTTCAAAAGTTTATTTTTCACTAATTCCTTTATGGTCTTAAACCATTTAGTACATTTATGGGTACAGGAGTCGTAGGGGTCTGACCCAGGCAAAACGGGCCACAAAGCAGGCGTCTGCTGAACAGGACACCAGCCCAGCACAGAACACTGACTCGCATAGTAATGCCAGGTGAAATTTAGAGGTTCCACGTCACACGTTTTAGGATTGTGAGGGAAAAACCTGAACATCAGGGGAACATTCTCACTCCACCAATGTGGGGACCAGACGGAAATCTGTGACCTGGAGGTGTGAGACTGACGTGATGTTCTGTGCTCCGTCACATTCCACCAAAGATCATTACATTAACGTCATTGTTTTATTGAGCTAAACCCACTGACTGCACTGCCCTCCTCCACGCTGGTTGTATGTCTGGAGAAGGCTGCAGTCACGCTTGGCCTGTTTGGAAGATCTCTTACCCACCTCCTCACTCACCGGCATGTCGTGTGGTTTTCTTCACTACCCGGACTGCTGAAAACTACGTAAACGTGACTGGTGTCACATCTCGTGCTATAAAGTGCTATATACTATGGTGGATGAGCACACGGTGATACTGTAATGCCATGTCACATGTTCGGAGTTCGCTGCTGTATGGCATGAGGCCCTTCAGCTTTTTGACGGCTGTCACGTACAACTGTTAAAAGTATGGAACGAGGATATCCGTGGAAGTCGCTCCTCTGTCTTATGCAGTAATTTGAGAGCGTAGAGCAGTGAAGGGTCTCTAGTACTCATGTTTATAGCAGCAGAATCCCAGGCTTGTTATAGCTCTGCACGCTCCGCTTGCAAAGCCGCGCTGTGCGCTGTCTATCATGGATATCTGTCACGAGCGGCGGTTTCACTGCCTTCTCTGCTCAGGTTCCAACAGGCCTGCGCTAACCTCAAACAGCGCTGGTGGCTGTCTGGAAACAATGCGGATCTGTGCTGCTTTTTTTTTAACTTGTAAGGGCTTGTTTATAGAGTTTGATAAGGTGCTGCAATTTGTCTTCCAGATAAACCCTCCCCCTGCATTTCATTTTGCTTTATTGGCTTCAGCTTGTCAGGTTAAGTCAATGGACTTAATTAACTAGAGTTATTAAAATGCAATCAGCTGCCCGTTGTGTTATTGAAGCCTTGAACTGGCTGCTGAGAGTTGTACAAACCTGTCATATTAGTTAAGTGTTTTATTAATTATAGTTTTTTTTATTAAGCTAAATGAGTGAGTGAGCGCTGCTTCCCAACTTTGGTAACTGACCACTGAAGAGCTCATAAAAACAGCACCTGCTAATTAAGCTGGAGGCTGTCATGCGTTTCACACTGGCAGCGAACGGGTTCGTGCCGTTTTTCCTCGCCATGATGCCAGCTAATGAAGGCGCTGTCCGGAGCGCTCAGCAGACGCCCAGAATGCTCGTCTCGGGCCGTGCGCAAAGCAGATGCTCGGCCGATCGAAAGAGCCTGCCAGCTTTCGTTTGATGGCAGCCGTGCAGCTTTTGTGAAATTTCTCAGGTTGCGGGACAGGCTGCAGCAGGTCACGGAGCGGCACGCATGTCTCGCATGACCACGTGTGTATGTCTCCTCCTTGTTTGCTGCGATTCTCCCCACCTGCCATCCAGCGTAATAAGCGTAACGTACGAGGCCCGGTGAGTGCAGCTCAAAGACCCGAGCTATAAATCACAACACTGGTAAAATTGGCCACATTCCAACCTCTTTTCCCATGACAAACACAGGTTCTGTATTTGCGTAGTGGTCAGTCACGGTTTGGAGGTACGTTATTTGAAAAACAGTGCTTATCAAAGCGTCCAACTGGTGAACATAGCATTATTTAGCATATAGCGCTCTCGTGTCCCTTCTTGTCTTATTCACAGATTAACTTGTGACTTTACCATTGTTTTATCACCAGACATTAGAGTGCCATTAATTATTATGGGAAATAATTTCAAGTGTGGCCCAAGCAGTTAGGACTGTAACTGTCACAGAGGCAAATGTGTATGGTTTTCTTCTGGCAGTGTTTCATACCGTAAATCTGTTAGTCCCTATAGCTTTAGCGAAAGGTACAGGGTAAAACGTATTAATACTACCTGCTAGGACTGGCGTTGGCTGCCAAAGCACGTTTCAACACAAGATCAGCACACCGGCATATAGCTGTAAAAAACTTGTTGGTTTTTCTTGGAGAGTGGGCACACAGTAAACCTGCTGGGTTGGCAGCTGTATTTCAAGGCGCTGATGCGCAGGTTCAGTATTTCAGTCCAGCTTGATGGCATTAGCTGAGTACGCTAACTTATTGCTTTGTCTTGATGCCCTAGGATGTCACACCTATTTTATTCCCTGGCTGCTCTTTTGATCGTGCACCAGGGGGCCGACCTGCCTCCCACTGATGCTGCTTTGGTAGAGTGGCGAAAAGGTGACCTCATTCAGAGGTCTCAGAGAGCTCCACCTGGTCCCCGACGCAGACTAATGTGCCATGCAGAATGGCTAGAATCGTGCGAGCCTTCATCTGCCTCCTGTTACACCCCTTTCAAGAGGACGTTCATCAGTGCATGTGCTCTGGCACGCTCGGATCTTTGTCATGCCACTAATGCAAACCACACGGACACTCAGGTGCACCGAAGTGCTGATGATGCCAATAAGCACTGCGAAATGCCTTCATCGCAACAAGGACTGGTCTCTACTGCACTGCTCAGGCACCGTTTAGAGGGTCCGCTCAGCATAGTCGACAATTGAAGCGGCCAGTAGTGACAGCGTGCGTTTCGCCTGCGAGGAAAATGTCTGTAATTTCCAAGGTATCACAGGAATAATCGTGGCTTGGCTTTGTTCGGCTTGCGTAGAGCAGCGTGCGGGAATATGTTGTCGTTTCAAAAGGCTTAAATAGTGGGGAGGCTCAGTGTAAATTAGGCGATGAGTAACAGGAGGGGTTGTGTGTGACGTTGGTGCGATGCGTGTAATTCAGAACGAGGCACTGGGGGTTTTCAGATGGGGTGGACAATAAAAACGAGTGGCAAGGATATGCCAGTCAATGTTAACATTGATGTGCTGAAATGCCACTTGTGTATGTTTGGTGCAAGCTAAACAAAACGTGTACATGCAGTGCATGCTGTGTGAGTGACAGTGTGAGGTTTGTGTGTGTGTGTTTGTGTACGCGGTGTGTATGACTGCTCTGTGTCACGTATTTTTTTCACACTGTTTTGTACTTCACCCACGTGTTTGCAGTCTTTCACATCATTAGGGCAGAAATGCTGCCCTAGGTGGCCTTATTCCACAAAACTTTCCAGCTTTTCATTAGTTATTCAAAACTGCTTCAGTACATAATTGCTGTTGAGTAGTCTAATTAGTTAAATTAAGTAATTAGTGGTTGGTGTATGGAAGAGCCGCAGTGCAGTACGAATACCTGTACACTGTGGAATAAACAATTAAAAACATTCCTGTCTGAGGCTTTTAACGTGCACATGAATACCTGCAGCAGCTGTGCAGTGTGTGTGAAAGCATGTGTGTTTCTGTCCTCCAGTAAACCATGCTGACCAGGGTGTTAATGAGGTGCGTTCAATCAAAGCAGCTTAGACCACGTTCTGTGGACGGCACACTGAGGGTGAAGAGGACACTAGTGTGAATTACACCTGGGGGGGGGGCGTTGCAAGCGTGCAGAGTTTGAGCCGTGTCACGGGCTGGGCTGCAGGCCTCACAGGCGCGCGGTAGCCCCGCAGTAGCCCCGCTTTGTTTCCGTTACCTGGTGAAAGACTGGAACCGGCTCTGGGTTTCCCGCTGTTCCCAAAGCCTAGTTTTTAAATGCCTCGTGAGGTGGCTCATAAATCACTCCTGTCAGCCCTTGCCGAAATGCCTTCTGTACCCCAAGTTCCTATTCTCGGCGTGTCACTTGTGCGTTTCTGCAATCACACGCTGTCTTTCAGAAGCATGGCACCACGGAAACGCGACCGTTTGGAAAAGGCACGTAAGGCTACAGGGTGTTTTCCAGGTAACTTGAACAGAGGACCATAGCAGACTCTCTGGGTATGTGGTGGTGAAATGGCAGAAGCCTTGTAAAGATTCACTACTGAAGGTTTGTAATAGAGCAGTCGTCACTCATTACTGCCTGGTATCAAGTCAGAACCATGCTCACTGCTGCTTCTCATGGCCTGGTACCAGACCAGTACCACGCTAACTGCCAATTTACTCTGCCTGGTACTGGATCAGTACCACGCTCGCTGCTGTTCCTCCCCGCCTGGTACCGGACCTGTACCACGCTCGCTGCTATTCCTCCCCGCCTGGTACCGGACCTGTACCACGCTCGCTGCTGCTCCTCCCCGCCTGGTACCGGACCTGTACCACGCTCGCTGCTGTTCCTCCCCGCCTGGTACCGGACCTGTACCACGCTCGCTGCTGTTCCTCCCTGTCTGGTATCACATAGAGAATATACATAACGTACAGATGAATAATGCTCTCAGTGTGTGGCTCTCTGCCTGTTTGTGGATAGTTTTAATTAGAGCTCAGATTGAGGGTTATTTAAAAACTACTGAAACCTGACATCTGCATGTGTTTTTCCTCTGTATGTGTGGATGTTAATTTTCCTCTATAAATTTTATGAGTCATAATGGTAAAATGTTGATGGACTTTTCATTCTTGTGAATTTCCTTCCGTATTCTTGAAGCCTTATATTCTTAAGCAAACCTTTCTGAAAATGCTCTTTTGTTGTGATGACATACTGATAACATACGGTATTGGCACTGTGACACGATATTAACTGTTTGTCTTGTGACAAGATCACCCTGGTTTCTTTTCTTTTCTCTTCGCTGCTCGTCAGCCTAACTGCTCCCAAAAAAATCTCTCTTTAATCTCCTAGTTAACCCCTTTTGATGATCTGTTCTCTTGACTCTATGACATCAAGTTAAGATTCTCACCAGCACACAGACTGTTCAATGGTGTTAGACTGCAGTGTCCTCTGGTGCATTTTGAAGCACTCGGCTTTTATTAACCAAAAAAGGGAGGGGTACACAAAGTACCGGTTCACCTCCCAAGTGTGGCCCTTTTTAGGTCCAGACTGGTTAATCCTGCAGCACTTTAAAGTCCAGTTACTCGGAATTATTCAGTACAACTTTGGTACTGCCACTGATTCATTAGAGCACGTCAGGCTAGGTCAGTGTCCACCCGCTTGTCCAGATAGGAGTTCACAGTGTGATTCATTAGGGTATTATTAAAGGAAAAAAAAAAAAAAAAATTACAAAACAAATTTACAAACGTATGGTGAAACTGAGAAGTGCCTCTTCACATTTAGCAGTAATTTCATATGAGTTGGTGTGCAGCTAGTTAACATCACTCCCGTTATCGGTGCCAGTATTAGGTGTGGTCACGGGTGGTGTTGCGTGGCTGCGACATCTCCATGCATGAGGTGCAAACAGGAGTGCTGGATGAAAAGGGGACTTGAGCACGTATGCCACGGGAGGAGGGGAGGTGTGACGGTAGGTGAATCCACACCTGATCTCCAGCAATAGGCATCTCTCCTCGCCTCTTTCAGAGCTGACACTGGCTGGGTCTGCCTCCCACACGACAAGCTTGCCTGAGCCTGTAAAGGGCAACTCACGGAGAGAGAGCTGGCAGCCAATCACGTCTGCCCACATCTCAAACAACTCCTGATGTATGTGCTCACTCTGACTGCTCTACGCCCGTGTGTGTTCTGTGCCTTGTGTCTCTCTGCTCTTTATCAGCATGGCCCTAAAGGTGCTGTACGACCGCTTATCACCGGGAGATCGTTATTTTCTCTATGTTTGCCTAAAGATTATTATAAGACCAAACCTGTGTCACTTCTTGTCATTTCAGTCAATCAGATGCATTCAATAGCTGTGTGCCAGCCATCTAATAATACATTAAAGCCATTTATTTATTTTTTTTCCCCCACTGTTCATTAATTCGGCTTGTGCTTTTGAGGGAGTGTGGTGCTTTTTTGCTTTCCTGTTTGGGGTTTGCAGGATTTTGAATTCCAGCCCCCGCTCACGTGTGGGATTCACCTTTACAGCTAGGTTTTTTCACTTGTCTACAAAGCATTGCTTGTTTCCCTTTTTGCATTTTAGGATGCCATCTCCTCATGTTTGTGTGTGTTTTTTCTCTCAGATGTTCATTATCTGGCCAGTACTAATGACTCTGGTTTCCATGGCAGCGCTTCTTAGTCCGCAGGTCTCCCCTCTCTGCTGGACTGCCAGTTTGTTGTGGCATTGCTTGCTCAGTACTGCCTCTCCTGACTCCCTTTGGAGCTGCATGTCGAAGCACTGCCAAGACGTCCGTTAAGCACAGATCGATAGATTTGACCTCAGATTTTTGGACATTCATAGTCCAAAGGAACATTAGGACTCTGGCCTCATCTTAAGAATCACAATGTCTGATAAACAAGAAACTTATCCTATACATTTGCTGAAGATCCCTGTCAAATTCTTATGGAGATTATCTGACTCATGAGATGCTTCTGTTATATACTATTAAAAAACAGTAAGGTAAAGGTTCTCATCCTACCTGCCAGAACTGGTTTTATGAATTACCTCAAATGGCCTGTAATCTGTAGTCTTTACTGAGGTGTACAGGGTGTGTGTTAGCTAGCCTGTGTGGCAATCCACACATTCATGTTCATATGTGTCTTCACATGTGATGATCACCCTCCTCGTGAAAATCGCTGTGCCGAAGGTCAGCTGGACAGCAGGAACCAGAATTAGACATGCCCAAAGAACACAAGCCATGTGTTTAACTTCAGCGGCTGCACAGGTAGATGTGAAATGAGCACATACTCAGACAGACATTTAAGGACATTTAATTAAACAGCACTGTACAGCTGGTCGTTTAGAACTCAGTGATGTCACTGTCATTTATTTATTCTCCCAGACGTGCCTGTTCTTGCACTTTAGATCAACGTGTTTTGGTCAAAATTGATTTTGCAGAACACCACAGCAGTCCGTTTGTATTGAGAGTAGCCCGGCTGTTTTTATCTAGAACCTGTCCCAACATAGCGGCTTTAAAACAGATAAGAAAAGGATTCGTCATTAAAAACAAGCAACAGCAGCTAATTTTCAGTCTGTATTAACAGTCCAGTTTGGAGAAAAGTAAAAAGACAGTACTGTGGAGTCACTATGTTAAGTGGTGGGAAACAAGGAAGTCTTTGGGTCCTGGACATACTTAGTGGGCATACTAAATTTATGCAGAATTAAGGCTAAGAATTGTTAGCATTAACGTTAATTGTGTTGCAGCACAGTGTCTGTTCAGGGTCCTGTAAGGGCAGCAAGCAGTGGGTCATAAGATTGATGAAGTGTGTCTGTGAGCTCTTAACTGTGACGCAAAAGCTTTTAAGCAATGACACCTTTCCACAGACATGGTAAAACCATCAATTTCTCCACAACTGCTCATCCAATTTTAAGGGCACATGACCTGGGGAACGCTCAGCCCGAAAACCACTTATATGGCGAATGCGAAACCCCGCACGCCTGTCTTTGGTTGGGAGGGGTGGCGATTTGAACCCACAGCCCTGCAGTAGTGAGCTGCTGTTATCATAATGCGTTTGTTCTTCGCTCAAAATGCACGGTAGGATCTGATTACAGGA
Source organism: Chitala chitala (assembly GCA_025773905.1). Classification (NCBI taxonomy): domain Eukaryota; kingdom Metazoa; phylum Chordata; class Actinopteri; order Osteoglossiformes; family Notopteridae; genus Chitala; species Chitala chitala. Next base: position 18,052 of record JABJVR010005249.1, on the reverse strand, counting down.
GAAGCAAAGGTTCAGCCAGCAGTGTCTTGCTGTGTGATGGAGTTCAGGAACGGTGTGTGTGCTGAAAGGGGACTCCAGGCCTGTATGAATACAAGGACGTGTAACACTCTTCCCACTAGCAGAGAAAAGAAACTTATTGTTCTTTTTGCCTCATGGAAGACTGTAGTCATCTGTTCTCTTTTGCATTAATGGTGTTTTTTGCTGTTTTTTGTTTTTTTTTTTTTTTTTTTCCTTTTCTGAATGTTCTGTTTGAAATTCCTTGTGTACAGAACTCCCACTGGAATTCCTCAGCAGGAAAATAGTTTTCTGAATGCCTGGCATAACCGCTTGGCCCTGTTTTCATTACAAGACAATACAGAGCTGATCAGCCCATTAATAGGCAGCATCACTGAGATGACATTTAGCCTTTTGGTGACGGCATCATGTGTCATTTGTGTGTGTTCGTTTTCACAGCTGAGTGACAGAACACACAGGGCAGTACAGAGAAACATGGGAAATGTACCGACCTCGTTGATTATTTCAAAGACAGCCCCCTGCCCACTAACATTATCTTTCTTCATTTCAGTACAAAGCAATGCTATGCACTTAGAACACATTATTTATATGAACACCTTATTAATGTTGATATTAACAAGTGGATGTATCATAAATATTAGGTATATTTTCAAAATAAAAATTTAACAAGCGGTTTATTCAGTTATATAGCGTATTGCAGGTTTATGTAGCAGATGTATAGTTTAATACAGTTGTAATATGTAATGAAAAAGCATAACTTTAAAAAATCATTTTAAAAGCAGTAAATGTTTAAAAAGTTATTTTTTTCTCCTATAACGTGCTGTAAAAGCTGACCCCTGCGACCGACTTCGGTTTGCTTTTTGACAGGCAGCTAGACGATGTGGCGTGTGCGGAGGAGTCCCATTATGCACCCTGTGTTTAGCGTGGCCTTGGACGCTTGCTTACTCGCCCTGTTTTAGGCCACCGCTCTAAACCCGTGATTACACAGTCAGAGTCGGGCCCGGGAGATCCAGTGTAACGCTGATAGACAACAGGAGGTTCGCCTCCTTTCCACACGCTCTCCTCCCTCCTCTGTCCCACACGCCTCGCTCCCACCCTCATCTCGGTCTGGGGTGTCTCCTTTTCTCGTCGCGCTGACTGGTGATTGTTGACTCTCCTCTCAGCACGTGATCACTGCCTTAAACCTGGTGCTGTAGTCAGAGAGTTCACACACCCAGCAGGGCTTTGTTGCTTAATGCGCTGAACCAAATAGGTCAGTGATGTGAATGTGTAATAGTGACAGACGAGTAGCTTTTTATTTATTTATTATTATAATTTTTTTTTAATTAATGAGACCCAAATTGTGCGCCTGTTTACCATGCTGAGAAATATGGGATGTCTAAAGTGCTTCTGTGATTGTCATTTCGGTATGTCAGCTATGCTGAAGCCCTCTCTAATGATGAAGATATGTTCTAAACAGACCATTTTTCTTTGAAGTGATGCTAATTTTAATTACATACAGCATGTTGGAGCCCTTAAACTATGTAGGAGCTGATCCAAAGCTTTCCTCAGGTCGATAGATCTCCATGTTTGTGGTCTGTTCTTTTCTGCTCTCTGGTATGAAAAGACGCTTCTACAGGAAGTCCTCTCTCTGAATGATCCACTAATTATTATTCAGATATATGAAGCTTTCAGTCTGTCTCATGTTGTTGCTAAATGCTGAGCAGCACGTTTTGTTAACTGGCCCCAGATGGAGAGCTTTTTTAAGCGAGCACATGGGACTGCAACGTTCTGAAGATCTGACATTTCGGTTAAGCTCGAGCGCCGACGTGGCCCACGTGTGCTCCGCGCAACCTTGAAGAAGCGTGCTATCTGCAGGAATTCCTGAGCGCTGCCTGCTCTGCTACAACTGGATTCCCAACATGAAAGATGAGCATTGTCACTAGACGGCACAGGAAGTTCTTCAGCTTTTCACAGCCACGCTGAGCTGGGGTCCTGTGTGGGTATCTAGCTGTTGCCTGCTTCATTTCAGTGAAATGTTGTTTTTTTTTTTTCTGGCCTTCTGGTTCAGAGTTCCCAGTAACATACTGACATCCTTATGGTTTTCTACTGGTCCTCCTGGTTTTGGGCCACAAAGTAGCTGTAGAACCTATGGATCCATCACATTTTTTTTTTCTAATAAAACTACATTGTAGAAGGTTGCTAGATGTACTTGCCAATTCCAATTCACAGAATAAATTCTAATGTTGTGCCCCTGATAAAATTGGCCTGGATTATTGTTGAACAGTTTCCCTATTTCACTGAATAAGCTGTATTACGCTATGTGTTCTCCAGATCTGCACAGGGAACATACATGCAGTTTAGAACTAGAACAGACAATATAAATCAAAATCTGAAAATAATTTTACATTCTGAACAGAGGCAGCATTTCTTCAGGAGATAAAATTACAATTTAGTTTACTAAATAGTAAATTGTAGCATTTTCTCCTTACTAAAATCATATAATAAACATTATCCTCCACATTGTTATTAATAAAAACATTATTGTGCAAGTGTAATGGAGATTATACACAGTGCGCTTATCACTTGCAGTCTGGGTTGTGACCTAATAAATTGTCACTTGTGCTGCTTGTCTGAGAGCAGGAACAGTGACAGCGATTACAAATAACTGTTGTAAATTACAAAAAGATACCAGGCGCTCCCTTCGTGTCACAGAGCAGAATCGCAAGGCTGAAACTGCAGGGTCGAAATGGGCCATTGTGTGTTTTTTCTGCCTGTTGTGCGATTGTTTAACGAGAACAGCACGCTCTCGTTAGGGTTTTCAGTTCAGAATTTCACGTCGGAGGTAAAATTCTGGTGTTCTGTAACCTGTGGATCTTGCCTTTACGTTGGCTATTATTGAGATGTGTCATAAAAACTGCACCCCAGTCAGCTTCATAAGGAGGAGCATATACTGGGGGTTGCTGGGAGACACCCACCTTCCTGCTGTACCTCTTCTGCCCTCCTGCCGTTGTTGATGTTCGGGATCTTTTATACAAAAAGTTGGGTGTAGTAACGTACCTCGTGATTTCATCAACTTGGAGCTTAGCGTGGCTTAGCACGTTTTGAAGGGGCAGGGGCCCCTCTCTACCCCGTCTGAACCTTCTGTTTCAGATTTCCACATAAACACGCAGAAGCGTGTGCACACGTGAACAGACAAAAGCCTGGTTCAACCACGCTGCACGTCATGCATTGTATGCTTTGACGGTTCATTCCCAAAACGAGCTATGATTTTAGGCATCCATGTGTCAAAAAAACAAAGAATTAACCTCTGTATATTACAGCGTAACATCAGCTGAAAGCAAGAGTTGAGCCGTTCACAGCAGGTGCAATATATCGTGTTTTTGAGACTTTATCTTCAGAGCACAGGGCGGTGCTCGGGGTGGGGAAACAGACCTGTGTACAGACAAGTAAACGTGCGGAACGGGACGCCAGTGGTTCAGCAGGCCTGCACAGAGCACAGGCTCTGTGCAGCTCAGCGCCAAAAACCACGCCTCCTCTTCTCGTTCCAGATGCCAAGGAGAGGTCAGCCAAGAGGTTTTCTGCAGACGGGGTGTTCAATTACACCTCTCTACTCCTCAGTGAGGAGGACGACAGAGTGTACGTGGGGGCGAGGGAGGCCCTGTTTGCCCTCAGCCTGTCCGACATCACCCTGAAGAAACTGCAGAGGAATGTAAGTGTTTACACGGCACTGCCGTCATTGCCAAATACAAGTTATTGGTGTGCAAATTTGGCCGGCTTCTGATGCAATGACCGCCAAACGCCACGTGCTGCAAACAACGGCTCTTTCGGCAGGTCCAGGACCGCATCACCAACAAATGGTGAAAACCAGCAAATGGTGAAGCCTCTATTTAGCATGCAGATACAACTTTGACAGCAAGTAACTGAAAGTGCAGTACATGTGTCTTTCAGGTACATGCAAAAGCTAAATAAACAAAAGCTTACCTTTAAATGTATAAAAATACAGTATAGTACATGCGGCAAAACACGATGGAATAACGAGGTAAATGGTGAGAAAATATGGAATGGTTTTAATAAGGGGCAAAGAGCAAAGTGAGGAAGCGGGAGTGTCCAAACAGTGGGGTGTCGCACGTCTGTTTCTGATGCTTGTACGGTGAGGAGAGACACTGTGGCTCACTGCTTGCTAACAGCTGTTCTGTCTGCTGAGATGCCCAACAAACAGTACATTTACCTGCTGAAGAATAGGAGCACAGACAGGGGTGTGGGGGGGTGTTTTGTGTCTCTGAGGGCTTTTAGTAACAATCTGTCCCCTGCTGTTTTTCTCCTCCTGATCAGCTGACGTGGAGCACTCCGGAGACAAAGAGGGATGAGTGCAGCTTCAAAGGCAAAGACCGCGAGGTAGGAGGTGTTTCTGATCCAAACAGCCCTCCCCTCATCTGCTTCCTATTACTGCCTGAGTACCTGCACATAGACGTGCCTTTGTTTTAAAAAGTATGGGGGGGGGCCTGAAAGCTGTACAGTGGGATCAGACAGCGCCATAAAGACATGCAGCAGACCTGTTAACGTTGCTTTTTTTCCCTCTTCGGTTTTCTCTGGTTTCCTCTTCGGTGCTCACGGACCATAGTTATACTCAACTTGAGGACGATATCAAAAGGCATCACTTTTCATTAGTGTGATCAAGCATGCGGCGTTCGCGCCCCATAACCGTCCCGATTGCGGCGCGGGCCTTAAGAACCGTGCTGGAAGTGACGTCTGCGTCCAGTCACACACGCTCGCTGAAGTGTAAAATCAGTGGGTTTAAGTGTGAGACATTTCTGTGTGGGGTTATCGTAATGGTGGATGTAGACGATATGTTCGGTTTTATTACGTTGGTTTCGGTGGATTAAAGCTGTGGAGGAGGATGAGCAAAGCATGTACAGCCGGTTTTATTGTACCGTTACTGCTGAAGTGTGTAGCCCAAATTTCTTTTGTTTCTGTTTCAGACTGATTGCTTCAATTACATAAAGATATTACAACGTGTGAACAGCACCCACCTTTACGTGTGTGGAACCCATGCCTTCAGCCCCCTTTGTGCCTATATAGTAAGTGTTTTTACATGTCTTTGATGCTAGACTAGTCTGTGTCACTGTGGACTGACACAGTTACATTTCAGATTATATTTTCATAGTGTCACACCTTCATACACAATGTGTGAACATTCACTGAGTGCTTATTTCATTACATTCTTATTTCAGTTCGTGTCCTCTGTGGAAGATTTTACTTTGTAGAAATTCACCATGCCTTTATAAATAATGTAAAGATAAAGTTGAGCTATGCATAACTAATGAACATGCTGCAAAATGTTTTATTTTATTCAGCTTTATTAGCAAATTCAGTGAACAGTTTCTGACATTCCTGAAATTCTCTACTTTTTCACTGCACACATTCTCTTTCAAATGTTTACCATATTATGTGGCCGGATCCCGCCAAAAGGTTGATGAATTGTCGGTCTACATGAATTAAAGTTACAAAAGGTCCTCTGAGGTCCCATACGTTTTTTGTTTTTTTTACCCTGACTCGTGCTAAAATGGATGATATTTCTGTGAAAGAGGGAATGGTCTGCCAATGGACTGCCCAAACATTTCTGATCCTTGGCATGAAACCTTGCGCTTTGACGTCACTGTAGTGAGAGTAATTGACCAGAGTTCTGGCTTCTGAACTAAGACTACATACGGCCGTGCTTTCCTTTGTGTAAAGCTAACAAGGCCTGGCCCATCCACAAGTGGACGGAAAAAAGAGTTTGTGTGGGAATACAATAAACCAAATGTCAGTTAATCCCGTGGAACCCCAGGTGCCATATATGTAACATAAACTTGGATGACACGTAGCACTTTGTGGTTTGGTTCAGCGCTGACTTTGAAATCGCTAGTACCGAATGTTAGACTTTTCTTACATAACAATACATGGATTTGATTGGTAGGAGCTCAGCAAACTGTCTTATGAGTTTGACTTTAATAGTCATTAAGAGTCCTAACAACATTGCCCACAATGAGTTTTAGAATCTCCACTTCATGGCTTCCACAGAGATAAAGACCACACTATGTCCACTTTCAGATTCACCCTATTCCTACCTTGACGTCATGCCGGTTCTTTTATCGAGCCCAATGAAGCTCTAGCCCATCCTGTCCCTGATGCACCAGACACTATTCTGTGACATGTAGCCCGTTATCTCCCATTAGTTTGGTGTTTGCAGGCCTGGCGTAAATGAATGACCCGGATGCTAAGCAGGCCATTAGACAGCCAGTGATAATGAGTCCTGGCTGGTTCCTTGAGGTTTGAGAAACCCCTGTGTCTGTTTACAGAACACCTCCGATTTCTCTCTGGTGAGGAGTGGCAGGGGTGACATTGTAACAGAGGATGGTCGCAATCGCTGCCCCTTCAACCCTGAGTACAAATCCACTGCAGTCATGTTTGGTAGGTACCGGGAATGTCTGCACTTCAATTCTGCCTGTACACGTGGTTGATGTTTTTGGTTTTAATGGCTCAATGACTTTGTAAAGAGAGTAAGGCTGTTTTTACACAATAAGGGTTGAGCATTGCACCAACATTGTGGTAGGTCTTTAATATAATATATTTTAATTACAAGGGCACCTTTCCAGCACTCAAGGTCACCAAGCTAGTGCCAGGTGTCTTGTTCGAGAACACACCTGGCTGGGCAGGGATTCAAACCGGGAGACTTACGCATCCCAGCCTGGTGATTTACCTATTCAGCCGCCAGGACTCGCATCATAATGTCACGTTGTATTCAGGAAAGCTTTCAGGAGAAGCTATGAGCTTCTGTTTCATTGCGTAGTGTACGATCTGCCCACGACATGTCACTGTTCTGTCACTGGTTACTTGTTGGAGATGCCAGTGTCAGTGGCTCAAAGTTGAATTTGAAAGTTGAATTTGGTTGAACTTTGAGTGAAGCGTCAAAACAGAAAATCTGGCTGAGAAAACGTTGGTCAGGGTGGCATGATGCAAAGACCCATAGACAATAACGGTCATGCCGCTTGGTGCAGCGCTAAACGCATATCACGTTAAGATGGCAAAACTGTACGACTGATGTATGTCCATGCATGTTACATAAAAAAAAAAAAAAATCTGTCTCAAGATATCGTGATAATGTGGCCCTCTTGTGTTTTAAGATGGAGAGCTATACACTGGCACAGTCAGTAACTTCCAGGGGAATGAGCCTATCATTTACAAAAGCCTCGGGCAAGGGACCTCCTTAAAGACGGAAAACTCGCTCAATTGGCTGCAAGGTACGAGCCGCCGCCTTCTCTCCCCTCTTCCCCAGTGGTAAGGACCTGTAGTAATTAGGGAGCCATTCGTGATGCGTGGAGAAGGCTAGCCCTGTTAGCAGGAGTGTGTGCACATCAAAGAGTGCTGGGGGGAAGAGCTGTGGAGGGTGGGGGTGCCAGAGCAGAGTTCGAGGAACCTCTCCTTTAATCTCGCCTTATTATGGGATGTCCAGAGTGCCTGAGTGAAGGTGCTGTTCCAGCTCGGTCGGTGAGACTCTGCGCATCTCCAGAGCCTCTGGTGTTTGCCGTTGCACTGTTTTCAAACTCAAGTAGAAGATGCAGAAGATGTGAGGTCTGCTTCCGTTTTCCCGGTCAGACCCGGCCTTCGTGGGATCGGCCTACGTCCGCGAGAGCCTTCCTGGCGGCGACGACGACGACAAGGTGTACTTCTTCTTCAGTGAAGCGGGGAAGGAGTACGACTTCTTCGACAGCACCGTCGTGTCGCGGATTGCGCGCGTGTGCAAGGTAAAGTCATGTCGCCGGGGGTGGGATTTAACTTGGGGTGTGGGAAATGAACATCTCCCCATCTGTTAAAGAGCGCTGGCCGAAGAGGGGTTGCAGAAGTGTAGTATGTGTCTTTTGGGGCAAGGATAAAGGGGGCAGGGGTTTTCAATGCAGAAAAGTGCACCTTGGAGGTTTACTTTTGGGCCATTAGCACAGTTTTGCAAATGTTAGCCTTCCCTAGGTCCCATCATAGAACATAACGGATGTCTGACCAGCAGATATGTTGTCAATCCAGAGCAGAAATACGACAGGGCCAGAGAACAATAGATGACAGAATGACTGAACCGCGGCACAGGTTTTCTAAACAGCAAAGAAGTGTTTGTCTCAGAATCGCCTCATTACCTCTTTGTCATGGTGGTTAAAATAGGTAGGGTTTTTTTCCCCACTTTTTTTTAAAGTGATGAATTTTCTTGTCTACAGGGGGATGTAATATGAACAATTTTTATGGAATATGTGGTTTAGGCATGTTAATGATGGACCCCCCCCCCCTTCTTCTTTGTTATAAGGTCAGCTCCACGAATGAGCAAAGCGACCCCTCCCCCCAGCACGTAGGTCATGTGACGGAGCACAAAGACAAAAGGGAATAATTAATTAGCATAAACTCAGTGACTGTATTACTGACAATGGGACATAAAACAAACCAGTAAAGTGCAGTTAGTTTTCAGAATATACGTTCTGTTTACACAGTTGTTTGCTTATGCAGACATGAATTATATTAGGCTTACACTAATTTTTTTTTTTTTTTTTATGTATTAATACCTTAGGTGTAGTATTTTTTATGTATTATTCATTAATTCGTTTTCAAATATACTTATTCATGCTAGAGTAAAATGAGCCTGTAGCAGATACCTCACAACACAGCTCAAGGCAGGGTTCTGAATCAGACTCAATCCAAGACATATTAATTAACTTGTATTAATAATATTTTTCACCCCGTTGTTAAAGAATGTGCTAGGCAGTGTAATTGGGAATAAAAATAAATTGAATTGAATTCACCCATCTCTGATTTAGAATGCACAGTGAAATAATCTAGTTTAGAATCATAAGTGAAATCAACAGGGAGGCCTTCTTTTCTATTAATCTGCCTCCTTAATCCTGTGGTAATCCCTTACTCGATTTGTTCTGTGAATACCATGCTCTCATCTCCCACGCTGCTGTGCGCAGGGCTAACAGAAAGTCTTTACCCAGATGTTGCATTAATATACTCTGAGAATTACAGAACAAAATTAACATGCTTATGACAACTTCTGTTGACTTTTATTATTAGGTTTTGTTGCTGTATTGGACCCCTTTTAACATCACCTTCTGAGAAGTTTGAAGGACGTATTGTCAGAAGGGTGTGTGTGGGCGGGGTTCACAACTCTGGAACTGTGTGCACATTTAAGTGCTTAATTGAAATAATATTTGGAGCCTGGCCTGTCCACACCCAGTGCTCCAGGTGTAAGCCAGGCCTGCTGACTCATTTCCACCGCAGGTCTCCATCTACCCCATTAACGTGTGCTTTGCCACCTCACTCCATTCCATCCCACACGCCTGTAAGTGCCTTCTGCTCCAGACTCGCTCTCTCTGGGATCACCGCCGTGGTTGTACTGTGGACTTACTGATGCAGAAGCATGTGTGGTTTGTGCTCCTAGTGTGAGCTGAGGACACAGTCTTATCTATAGCACAGATACAGGTTCTCGCCCGGTGTTTGTCTCTTATGAGCCCATTCTCCATACGAATGTGTTTATTTGGGTGTTGAGGGACTCCTTTCGAAGCAGGGAAGAATGACACACAGTGGGGTGAATAGAAGACTAGCACGTTCCTTACGGAGCCGAGCAAGCTATGCTGCTAAGGCTAAGGCAGTTGAAGTTCTGTGCTACGTTTACTGTACACTGTACGACAATGTCTTTATAGAGACTCTGTTGAAAACAGAACTGCGGTGTCCGTGGCAGGTGGGAAGGGATACGGTGTGCCTTTGTATGTCATAGTGAGAGCGACTCCCCAACAGCTGCGAGGGCGAGGAGGCGCTAACCTCATTATCCTCGCAGATGCTGCTGCTACTGCAGCAAATAATTGTGCTGAAAATCCATTCTTCTCTTACGAAGATGTTCGGCGTGCAGAGTGATGGAAGGAAACTTGGTCGCCTTTTTCTGCTGTTGTCATTTTATTTTTCATTCGTTGGTCTCTACGGCTGACCTTGTGAGTGCTGGATGCTGTAGGAGATGTATCGCTGTTGAGATATATATATATATAAATATATATATATATACACACACAACAAGGCAGCAGGTTAAAGGCAGTCCCGAATAAGCGATGGATCGTCTTTATTTTTTTGATGTCTCAGGTAAAGTGGTTAATGATGCAACAAAACACAGAAGTACGGGTTCAGATTCCCTTGCCGCTGAATTCACGTGTGCTGAACATGTTAAACCTTGCAGGTCTCAACTCCATGAGTTTTTAAGCAAATCAAAGGCTTGTCCTACGCTGGGGTGTGTTGCTGTACCTGATATTTTCTGTTCATTTTCCAGTTTATCCTGAAACGAGTGCTGCCGTGTGCGTCCAAAGGCTTGCAGTGCCAAAGGCAGAGTTTGAAAGTTGGCTCGTTATGGTTGTCTTGTCATCTTTTCCTGAAAGTGTCTGCTGTTCTCATGACCCCTGGAATTTCAACCTCTCTCAGTTATGCCTTTTTATGTGGAGGAGTTGGTGTTTTCTGTGGTCCACCAGGGTTTGCTCCTCAATGAGAGGCTATAGCTAGACATGCCTTCCCAGCATTCAGTGGGGCCATCCTCTACTTGTTCCCTTTGCACAGAGACCACTCCCACAGAGAAATCAACATTTACTTTATAATAATTAAATTTTGTTTGCGTTCATTCGTAATTATACTTAAGCACTCTGTCCAAAGGGGTATACGATGCTTTGAAACGGCGTCTTTATGGCACTTTGGGCTCTCCCTCATGGCAACCATGTAACCGTCGCGTTTGGCTCGTGTGCGCAGGGCGACACGGGTGGCGAGAGGGTTCTGCAGAAGAAGTGGACCACCTTCCTGAAGGCCCAGCTGCTCTGCTCCCTTCCGGACGACGGCTTCCCCTTCAACATCATCCAGGACATGTTTGTGCTGACTCCTTCCGACCAGGGCTGGAACCGCACCATCTTCTACGGTGTCTTCACCTCCCAGTGGTGAGGGTCCGAAGCAGTGCGAGATGTTGGAGACGTTTGGTACTTTACCGTTCTCCCCGCGCATGCGGGTTCGAGCTACCACTGTCGGCACGTGGTTCAAAGTTGAGCCTCGCTAACAAAAATCTCTTCATAAAACATGCTGCTTTAAACTGAACAGTTTACTGTGAGCTCACATGAGAAGGTTATATAACTAGGCTGACTGCCAAAGAGGCGTCCTTGGCCTGCAGGGACGCACCTTAACTTCATATCGAGTAACTACACAAAACACAAAGTAACAAGGGCCATACAATAAATAATTTTAGATTATTTACAGGAACATTGTGCTGTGATAATTAACAGCCTTCTATATCATTATGGGATATAATATTGCAAAATTTATTACTACCTGCTTGCAGTGACTGTGGATAATTTAACATTATAGCTTAATTTACTACTTTGTTCAGCGTACATCTAAATCATACACTAATGAACGACAATAAACTACAGCTACCTGTATCATTTTGACGGGTTTTTACCCTTCCTGTTTTCAGACAGTTGCTACTATTTAATATAGTACTGTATTGGAGTGTGTGTGCGTGTGTGCCCTGTAGTGGGTTGGCGCCCTGCCCTGGGTGTCCCCTGCTCTGCACCCTATGTGTTCTGGGATGGGCTCCAGGCTTCCCCGTGACCCTCACCAGGAATAAGCAGTACAGAAGATGAATGAGAAATATGAAAAATATGAAAAAACATGAATATGCTTAAAAATATGAAAATATAAATCTTAAAATTTGTTTGCAAGATTAAAGCCAAAAAGTAAACTATAAAATGCATGTTAAAACACAGACTCAAGTGTACAAGCAGTTCTGTAACATGATCTCTCAGTTAATTAGCATGTTGTCTAATTAACATTTTTGTCACCCTTTATTGTTAGCAGGTGAGGGCCTCTGATCAGTACAGATATAGGTGACGGCTCTTTGAGCATGTGTTTGTTGTTCCTGAGTATAAGTAGAAAATGGCAAACCACAATTGCGCTATGAAAAGAATTAAGATCTTTAAGTCTGTAATTAGTTTAAGAAACGAGGGCCATTCGGACTAAAGGCTACCTCAGAATTGGAGTACTGCTTCATCTGAGTCAAGTGTCTACAGAACTGACAATTATCTAGCTCTGAAATATACACTTAGCTGAATGCTACTGTAAGAAATTTGGTTGCTCCAGGATTAACTGTTTATTGGCGATTGTATGAGGCTGGACTTGGTGGAAGAAACTGGCAAGAGGAAGAAATTGTATACGAAACATCAGAAACTGGATTTTTGAGCAATGGAAGTTGGCCTGTTAGACCAAGTTAAATTGTGAAAAATATGTGCGGCGCAAACAGAGTACTTTTCAGACACAGGGGTGAGTGCATTGGTTTTCCCACGGTAAAGTATGAGTCAGGCAGTGTCGTTGTCTTCGGATGATTTACTGAAGAGCTGTTTACCTCAGCTACATCTATGCATGCTCTCCAACTTCAGCATAACATTTACTTAGTATTTCTAGATTTATGCCCCGTGATAATATATTGTTTAAATAATATGACTATATATGATAAAACCTAACTATTCTAACAGAGTTAATGTAGTACATAAATAAATTGTGTATATGTTTATATTAGAAAATCCTAGAATTTTAATATTACTATGTAAAATGTACAAGTGTAAATTTAATATGTTTTACTAAAAAAAAAAAAAAAAACAAAAAAAATTTTTTTTTTTCCAGTGTGACAACCTTAACCAGTGTGGTTATCACAGCATACATAAGCATGTCCTTCAATCACAAGTGTGGCTACTTGAATACTCTTACACACATCAGCAAAACAATGATCCAAAATGCAATTTGAACGTTGGAACTACCTGAGAAAGGAGGAGAGTGAAACACATCTCAAAGTGGTGAGCTGGCTGGTCTCCAGGCTGAATTACACAGAACTCGTAAGAGACAAATTGGCCAGAGCAGCCAAAGCTGAGCAGGTCACAAGGGCTGTGGTTGGGAAAATGCTGTAGAAGGCTGGAGACGGGCATGCCTGGCGACTCTCTGCTCAAACATATCAACCAAATGTCTCTGTGAAGCTATAAATGAGGCCAAACGTCACTGGGTGAGGAGTTGCCACCCCAAGTTTCAATATTTGTGAAACGTGGTTTGAGACTTGTGTTTTGTTTCATGTGTTAGTTGCATTAAATGCACTGTATTTGCTTTTTTAACTGTTGACATTTGACTGGTACTTTCTGTGTGTGTGTGTGTGCGTGTGTGTGTGTGTGCGTGTGTGTGTGTGTGGGTGTGTGTGTATCTGTCTGTCTGTCTGTCTTGTACAGTGTTTGTTTTGCAGTTTTTCTGTGCATGTTTTTTTTTTTTTGCAGTGTGCCTGCTTGCAGCCCCTGTGTGCTTGTGTTAACATTGTTCCACATATACAATCTGACAGGTATAAAGGAGCGTCCGGGAGCTCGGCGGTTTGTTCCTTCACCATGGAGCAGGTGGAAGCCACCTTCAACGGACGCTACCGTGAGGTCAACAGAGAGACACAGCAGTGGTACACCTATAACTACCCTGTTCCCGAGCCTCGTCCTGGCGCGGTGAGTGCTGCCCCCTGCTGTCCCACAGCGCTGCTTCTTCTTCTGATAGCACATGTCCATCAGGGATCCGGTCACATGCCATGTGGCTGTTTGGAGGCTGAGCCACGGCTGCTGTCACTGAGGGACAGTTTTATCAGCGGCACTGATGCACATCAGCCCCTATTTCCTGGCTTATCACTGCTGAAACAGGCTGGAGCCTTACAGAAACAAACACACACACACACACACACAATGTACTGAGCCCATGTTCTGGATTTTCCCACAGTGCATCACCAACACCGCCAGGGCAATGGGCATTTCATCATCACTGCAGATGCCTGACAAAGTGCTGAACTTCGTGAAGGATCACTTCCTCATGGACACCCCCATTCGCGGACGGCCCCTGCTGCTGAAGCGCAGTGTGAGCTACACTCAGATAGCTGTGGACAGGGTTCGCTCCATGCACAAAGTCTATGACGTGCTGTTCATTGGCACCGGTGGGTGGGCGTGTCCTCCGTGAGCCTCTCCGCACTGCGATTGGCCAGTTGGAATAACTGGCACCTTTGTCTGCCTTTGTCAGATGACGGGAGGCTACACAAGGCTGTCAATGCCAATGACAGGATGCACATCATTGAGGAAATCACCCTGTTTTCAGACTCCCAGCCTGTACAGCACATTGAACTGGACTCGGAAAAGGTGAGTACCTACAGTTCAACACATGGAAACCAAGCTGTTCACCTGATCAAATAAGCAACAAACAGTGACGTTTCTCTTCCAAATCCATACAGCCACGTTCTGTTTTACAAGTTACATTTGCACTCATTTAATTCTTTAAAAGGCCTTACCTGACCAGACCTAACCTTTGCCGCTCTGTTGGGAAGCCTGGCCATGCTTCAGGTGACCTCAGTTGTACCATTATATTTACTCTTACATTAACAGTATCAGAAACGGCTTGAACCCCGACAGAACCACAGTGTTTATCCTGACCACCACATTGTTACATTTGTGACTCCACCCTTTGTTAGTTGTTCTGTATACAAATAACTCGGCACTGAGATCCCACTGGGATGTACAGCTGTTCGGTTTCAGGGGTGCTATCAATCTGTTAATGGTACATTTCCACTAGTAAGTTTATGTAAAGGAGATTTTTAAAAGTATACAGTCGGCTATTACATGACACACACATTCCCTGCTCCTTCCAAATAAAGTATTAATGCTTTGTCTTTGAAAAACTAAATGACAAAAGGAAAGACCACATATAGAATGTATAAAATGAAGAATGTCTGTGGTATTAAGGTGTTAAATGCCATGACACACATAGCTGTGTGTTTTGTTTAAACCTCTGTGTGCAGTTAATTAACAAAAATGTGTTTTAGAAGAAGACTTTGCCCATAAGAGTGATGTTTTCCTGTCTGTAAAACAATACCAGAGGTCAGGCACTAAGTTCATCAGGTGCCCCTGTAGTTCTTTCCTGTTTTCTGATGATATTACAGGTTACTGTCCTTTTTCCATTCTGCATCCTATCTGCTCCTGGTATGTTTTTTTTTGTGGGCCTTCATGCTTGGTTGCTTACTCGCCTCCTTGCCGCCTCTCTCGTGCAGGGCCTGCTGTTTGTGTCCTCTCACTCTGGCCTTGTGACCATCCCTGTGGCCAACTGCAGTAACTACCAAACCTGCGGAGAATGCGTGCTCTCCAGGGATCCCTATTGCGTGTGGGCAGGGAGAGAGTGCCTCAGCATCAAGAAGGCGCCGCTTAGAAGGTACAATGGCCACTCTTTTCCCAACTGTCCTTCTCTCAATGGAAAACAATGAGCATAATGCATTTTTATTGTGTACCTGGGTGAATTAGGAGTTTAAACGCTTCCATGGCAATAATTAGCAAGAGGACTTGCTATCATACTGTAAAAGTTACTTAAGCAGTATCAGATGAAAGAGGGTGCTGTTGTACTGAATATCGGCACAGCTATGATGTAGTCATAGGCACAAGGTCACAGGTTGAGTGCCGAAGACATCATAGCCATGCTGATATTCAGTACAACAGTGCGACCTTGAGTGTGGCATTGCTTTTATACAACAGTTTCACAAATGCCATTTATTAGTTAACAGTAATAAGTGAGAACAGATTATGATTTTGTGTTTAATGTTATTTGGCTCCATCAACACAAGTAGTTTTTTCCAACGTAGTTCATTACAATGTACTGTTGAGGTTTCAAAGAACAGTTAGTGTAATTAATGAATATTAGAATGCCTGTGAAGCTGAGTGATGCATATAGTAAACCATCCCAGGGTTGGTGTATTCTACATTAGCCCTCATGGAATGCCTCTTGTCCAATCAAATTACTTGGTTGTAACTAACTGTTGTATAATGGTGGCTATCCCAGCATTGTGTAGGAGGTTTTGATATTCCTCGTTTTATTTCTCATGAAGCTTGGTGGCTCAGTGGTTAGCACTGTAGCCTTGCACCTCCCTGTCCTGGATTGAATCCCACATCTGCCTTGTGTGTGGAGTTTGCACGTTCTCCCTGTGCCTTGTGCATTTATCTGGTATCCTTGCCCCAGTTCAAAAACATGAATTGTAGGCTGATCGGTGTTTCCAAATTGCCAAAGTGTGTTCGTGTGTGTGTGTGTGTGTGTGTGTGTGTGTGTAATTGTGCCCTACGATGGGTTGGTGCCCCACCCAGGGTCTCCCCCGCCTTGCCCGCAGGTTCGATCATCACCCTCATTGTCACTTCGCTGTTGTGTTTGCAGCCGCTGGCAAGACGTGGAGAAGGTGGACACGTCAGCCATCTGCAACAGGACGTTTGCCAGCCCACGCTCGACCAAGCCGGCACTGCAGCGTATGTTCTGTACTGCCTTCCACACCACGTCTTCACAAGGACCATAATGCTGCTTTTCAGTTTAGTGTGATGCTCACATCCAATTTCCATCAATACTCCTGTTGAAAGTGAAGTTTGGGTAGTATTCCCAGCGTAGAAATACAGACATCTGGGATGCTCGGAGGAGGACGTCAGGTTTGGTGACGGTTTGTTCTTTTCCTCCTGGTGTTTCTCCAGGCTTACCTGCTTGCCAAGTTATCCTCATACCAGCTAATAGCTTCCGGGTCCTGCCGTGCAAGCTGCGGTCCAACCTGGCGGAGAGGCGGTGGGAGTACAGCGAGGGGGCCAGCCAGTTCCTGTACGCTAGCCCGGAGGGGGGGCTGGTGGTGGTCGCCCGGGCTGACAGAGAGGAGACCTATGAGTGCTGGTCAGTTGAGGAGGGCTTCCGGCAGCTTCTGGCCAACTACTGCGTGAGGGCTGAAGCACGGATGGAGAGCACCCCCGGGCATGTCCTGGACAGGGGGTCTATCGACTTGCCTGGCGAGGCCCGCTCCACCCAGATAGTGATGAAGACTTACTGGAGTGAGCTGGTGGTCGTGTGCATCATGCTGGCTGCCTTCCTGCTGCTGTTCTCGGTACTCGCCATCTGCCGGAGCCGAGCCTGCATGAAGACCATGCTGAAGGAGAGCGAATGCCCCGCCATGCCTCAGAAAAAGCCAAGGGCCGCGGGTAAACCCACCGAGAGCCTGCCGCTCAATGGCAACACGCTTCCCACCTCCACCTCTGACCACAAGGGCTACCAGACCCTCTATGACAACTACATCTGCAGCACGCCAACTCACGAGTCTTCCCCGGACAACAGCAAGAGCTTCTCCGAGTCAGAGAAGCGGCCGCTTCACCTCAAGGAGAGCCACGTGGAGATATCGCCCACCTGCCCCCGCCCGAGAGTTCGGCTCGGGTCCGAGATCAAGGACTCGGTGGTATAAAGGCCTGTTCAGATGCTTATGCGCACGTGAGAGGTTTGGTTGAGGGGACTGAGGGAAGGTGCAGATTCCTGAATTAAAATAAGTTGAAATGTAACAGCCCCGTCACAGAGATACCTCTGCACGTTCTCATCCTTCTATCCGAAGGCACCATGAGATCCTCTCACCTTTTCACTAAAGGCTCTCAGGTCAAAACATAGGCGGCAGAGGGTAGCTTTCTGTATCTCATCATGCCTTTCAGGTAGTGCTGTGATGCTGAGTGAAGGCAAGAGGTTGGTTTATAGAAAGTTGGAAATTCTGCAGGGAGATTTCTGTGACTCTTCCAGATCGGTCAGTGCAGCCCAGAGCCACATCAGACGGCCCATGTCCCTGTTTCCTCTCTGCATATACTGCCTTGAAACAAAGCAAGCAACTACATCACCTCTGTCTACATCTGCTTTCATTAGCAGTAAACCGGTCCTCAGCAATACAAACAGCAGGGAACATCACAGGAACTAGTGACTAATAAATGTCATCCATTATCTTCACCGTATCTCAGACAACAGCACGTTTTTACACACGGAAACATCCTCAGTCAAAACTCAGACCTCAAGACAAGAGCATCGGAGGAGTCCGTAAAGGAAGCAACCAAAATAAGTTCAAAGAATGTTGGCTCTGTGTGTGTCTGTGTGTGTCTGTGTGTGTCTGTGTGTGTCTGTGTGTGTCTGTGTGTGT